>PVKM010003513.1:0-19153 GCA_004027735.1 Carollia perspicillata | reverse complement strand
TTACCCACCAAGAAATCTGTGATAGCTGCCCCCTCACCCGCATTGCTGGGAACCAACGTACACAGGTGGTCTTAGAAACAGCTGTATGCTCAGTATTTGTGGTTTTGTAGACAATGGTCTTTTGACAGAAAAGTGTACCTGTCTCCAAATAGGACTTCCTGCCCCTCTCAAATCTGGAGATATGGGCAGTCCTTCCAGGTCTTTGGGCTTCTGGGTTCTGCAGTGAAAGGTCAATCTGGACCACCAACCAGGTGAACACAAGTACTGCCCTTCTCACTCTTCTGAGAGAAGACCTTGGAGCTCAAACACTTCACAAGTACCTTGTCATGGGCACTTCATCCTGCTGAAACATATGTGGCCATGAGCCTTGATCTCACTGCTGACCATTGCTGGTGGACATCTTTCAAAATACATTGACACTTTCATTAGGTTTGAATAGCACTTGCTACTTTTCTTCAGAGTCAAGATTGCCTGCAGTGGGGCAGGATTCCAGGGACATGGCCCATGCTGCTTCTCTCCTGCCTGGCTCTTCTTCCAAGGCCAGAACTTAACCAGATGAGCATCAGGAACATGACCTTGTGGGCGGGAAGGCAGGGAGCCTCTCTCTTACCCTTCCCACAATGACATTAGTCAGGAGTCCCCAGGAATCTGTTAGAAAATGTACTCACCAACCCCAGACACAAGATTTATTTCCTTTGGATGCAAGGCTCGTAGAGACCATGATCTAGAATTCAGCCCCTACCTCATGCCTATTGCAGACTGATGGTCAGTTTCCCCAGAACCACAGATCATGAATGTCAGAGAGGATCTTAGGTTCATGTGGCCCAATCTCCTCCCTTTACAGATGAGGAAACCAAAGCACAGAGAGAGATGAAGTACTTTTCCTCAAGAAATGCAGCTAGAAATGAGCAGAGCCAGAATCAGATCCCACAACTCCATGCTGTTTTCTCCCTCTCCTGACTTAGGACCAGTAGCTCAGGGTCCCTCTTTTAATTTGTGAAATTCAGATATTTCCCAAACTGCCATGTTTGATATAAGCCCCCAGGAAGGACTAGAGTTTATTTTCTCAGTGACTGTAGGCAACGTGAACACACACATACATACTCTCCCCTCCAGATCCAGCTCTCTGGGTTTGGGATTTTGAATAAGAAATGAACTGATGTCTAATTTACCTATATGTTTGAGGAACAAGAAAGAGTAGTTAGAATAAAAAGCAGCAAAATTTAAATCTATAACCTGCCCTTACCGAGTCTCTGGCTAGAACAGGTTTTTCTAAATAACCTGGGTGGTCCGTCTGTCCACACAGCCACCCCATCTCTCATTTGGCCATTGCAACTTTTTTGGGTGTCTTCCATTCCCAAGGCATCTGATCTCTCCAGAATAATATTCCATAGTTCCTTTTAACTGTTCGAGGGAGCCCATACCTTTTTAATCAAAGCAATCATAATTTTTACCATAAATGTCTTCTTTTTCTCCTTCTCCTTTTCTTCCCCCTTTTTAATGCATCTGTTTCTGCTAACCGTTTTCTCACCTGAGCCACCAGCACTCAAGGTGTGTTTTCCTCATGCAAAATGGTGGCCCCAGGAACTTCCCTGGGTGTCCTCCTTCCAAACACTGCCCAGGCCTCCTGACCTCACCTTCCCCTTACAGGAACTGAGAGCCACCTGGCTTATCTGATTTGTTTTGCTTTGGACACAGTCTTTGAGGTTTGTCCCCATAAACCTACAAGGATGTATCTGAAATGGTCTTATAGTAATTTTCAAAACAAACTCAGTGATTGGCTAGCAAGGCCCCTTGGTTCTCTGTTAGAGCCCTCTTAAGAAGGACCCGATGATTCCTGTGTCCTTTTCCCTCAGCTTCCAGTTCTTACTGTCTTCTTCTTATTTAATAGAAAAAAGTCTTTGACTCCAATTAGATTAGAAGGCTGTTTCTCTAAAGAGATCAAGTAACCTGAGTCGAAGGTTTTTAAAGGGCTTTATTAGTCCCTTAGATGGCTGCAACTCCAGACCTTTTCACCCCTATCTGCATCATAAATGCAATGCCTTCCTCCCCACCTAGGCCCTCCAATGGACTCCAGAGAAAACTGAACATGGCCAGGGGCCCAGGAAGGACACTGAATGCCTTTCCTGGTGGTGGTTGCCCTGAAGAAGCAGCTACAGTGACTGCTTTGTCCTTTTGTCCTATTAAACCTTAGGGTAGGGGGTGCTGGAGAGGGCCTCTTTGAAATGTTGGGGCTGCTGAGAACCCTGGAAGAAAGCGCCTCCTGGTGGCTTTAGGAGTACTTGTCACTATTACAATCTTCAGGCTCCTTTGCAAAATTTTTAAAAACAGCCACCCGCTTTCCAAGGGAAAGAGTAGAGCTGAAGTATTTAACACTGATTTAAAAATGTAAATGCAACCAAAATATCCTAATCCCTGCAGAAAGAGTTCTGTGTTCCAATACTGGCTCTGCATTAACTCACTGTGTGACTTTGGGCACTTAACCATTGGGCTCCGTCTGTAAAATGAAGGATTAAGCTACATAATGTCCAAGGGACCTTGTTTTGTACTGTGAATGATTTCAAAGCGTACATTTCAACACATAGCAAAGCATCATTGTACACTGAAGTCCCACAGACCTAGCAATCAACTTCAGCTCATGGCCTGCCCTGTGTCACCCATACACCACAGCTTGAGGGTCATATTTGCCTCGTTATGAATTTTATTATCATACTCCTTGGGTTTCTGGATGAAATGCCCACTTTTCTTAGGACCAAAACAAGACAGCTTCTCCCAGAGAAAGGTCAGGCAGGGCACTGGTCCCCAGACAGCTGGCCATGACAACTGGTGTTTCTGCTTTGGTACATATTGTCCCCATGGATGCCCCTTTGAGGTGATGTAGAGTAATCAGAGCAGAGCCATTGCACCCATGCCATTGCATCCTCAGGCACCAGGCCTCGCGTGGAGAGTGCTTGCATCAGACTGCGATCTGGTGCTGTAGGGTGGAGGGGATGTCTGCCTTGTTTATCGAGCTCACATGGGGTTCATTTGCTGGGGTAAGGAGTCGTACCTTTTAGCAACTGCCTCAGAGCCAGTGCTTCAATGCAGTCATGTCTCCAAGGATCTTGCCAGAAGTCTACCCAGAATGGCAGGCAGCTCTCCAGGTTTATCCTTCCCATAGCATTTCAAGATTTGTCTCCTTCACTCCAGAACTGGGAGCAAGGGAAAGTCTCTTCCATCTGTTCTGTTCAGTCTTCTGTGTTTCCTGTGAGTGGATTCAAGTCCAAGGAGCTCCTTTTACTCCTTTAAGGACCCACCCAGGGGCTCACAAGCCTTGAAAGGAGTTCACACTCCCATGGCCTTTGCAGCTGTCGTTGTGTCTGATGTAGGGGAAACATTCTTGAACCCTGAAAAGCTAGTCCTATCTCCAGCTGAGCACAGGTCTCATTGGGACATGTGAGCATCAGGCCTGGCTTTCCAGGACACGTGGTGTTCAAGGCTGTTGAGATGGGCCAGGCAGTCTGTGGCAAAGGACTTGTCCCAACTCTGCCCAAACCTTGGTGCTTCCACTTTTCGCTCGACAGCTGGGTGCCCACAGCCTGAGAGGACCTCAGGAAAGAGAGTGTGGAGAGTAGAAACTTTGGTCAAGTTGCCCCAAGTCAGGGACGAGCCTTCTTTTCCATGGAGCCTTCCAAAGGGCAAGCCCTCTGCTACTGTGTACTGTAAATTCAGAGCTTCGGGAGCCGAGGCCTCCTGTGCTTGGGGAGAAAGGTAGCTGAGGAGAAAGGGACTCCTTCTCACCTTTTGTTTACCTTCAATCTGGCTGAATTTAGCTGTCCTTAACTTCTAGTTTGCTAAAGTCCTTATTGCCTTAACAACCACCTAACAAGCAGTCAGAACCAGAAGAGAGAGCCCCTTTGGTGGTGTTCGTTGTGAAGCCCCATTCCTGTCCCGGTCTCCCCAAAGCTGCTGTGCCTGAAAAGAGTCCCAGCCCCGCCTCCACAGCGCTGGGTTCGCCTCTTGCTGAAACAGAACCGTTCCCAGGCTGAGGACAAACCCAGAACTGCTCAGGCGGAGAGATCCCCACACCACATTGTCACAACCGATGACCCTTTCCATCCTTCCAACTTGCTTTGCTTCAGATCTGGACTCCTCACGCCCCCTCCCTTCCACCTCTCATTCTGGAGACCCTGCACACCACCCATCCTGCTCGGGGCCGTTCCTGAGGACCATGCGGACTTTTTGTTCTCCTGAGCATCCTGCCCACCTTCAGCTGCAGCACATTTCTTCAGCCTCTCCACCAAGCTCTTTAAATCGTAAGGCAGTTGCTGTCTTCCCGTGGACAATAATGAATGTATCTACTGTAAGTGCAGACCGTGTAGAGAAGTGGCTGGGTTAATCACAAAGAGGGTTTTTGTAAAGCCTGTTTATTTTTTTAAGTCAGTTGTGAGCATTTCTATTTTACCACCCTTCACATGGTTTTGGGGAACCCAAATCGTATCAAGGTCTCATGCCAAAACAAGCCAAAAGGTATTTTCTTTACCTTTTTCCTCCATGCACCATGATTTCAATGATTGTTTCAGTGTCATTTTAAATGTTTTCTTGTGACATGTACTGACGATAAAAGTCATCTTGACAAAAAAAAGATTTATACATGAATCAGAAAGTATTTATTTCAATTTTGTACCTTTCCATTTTAATACATTATAATGTATTGACTCAACTGAGATAATATAAACAGTTCATTTTAATAACATGTGTGTGTCTGCCTTTTCCTTGAACGTGGTGGGATAGGGGCAGATAATCCTGAAGTGGAAAATTCTGGGTGCTTTCTTGGCATCCATGGAAGCAGAGCATGGCCAAAGGCTTTTCGGAGGCAGCTGGTGACCCCCCAGGAGAGTAAGAGATGGGACAGGGGAAATGAGGAGGTGAGTGGGTGGGTCCTCCAGGTATCCGCGGCCTCCTGATGGACTGACACTGCAGGAAGGAGCAGCCACGGGGAGGAGGCTGTGTCCTCACAGCCCTGTGGCCATCAAAGGTCGGGATAGGGGCCAGCTAGGGGAAAACCCAAAGCAGATGAGGTGAGGAAAAGCTACAGATAAAACTCAATGTTAAAAATGGAGCAGGGGGAGAGGAGAGAGAAAAAAAGTTCCGGGTTGCATTTTCTAGATACAACACTTTCTTCCCCAATACCTCATGCTAGAAATTCTGCAAATAAATTCCTGGGACAAGTTGCCTTCAAAGGAAGCCAACCAGCATGAAAGTTTTTGTTTTTGTTTTTAGATTGCTCCATAGGATAATTTCTTATTGCTTTACTGGGACCCACACAAAATGAAATACAGTCATACTCCCCCAGGCTCTTTACTGGAGGGTGGGCAGGAAGGTAGGCAGGGTCGGCACAAGTGAAAGCAAGAGAGGGGGAGTCTGGAGAAAGAGGCAGGAGGTATCAGCTGCAGCTGCATGGGAGGGTTTTATGGAAAAATTTTCAAGCATATTTGGCAAACCTGGTGGTGATTCCACAAGCCTCACAGTGTTAATCTCTGCTCTTCTTTGCATGTTTGTTTTGCGTGTTTGGACGTAACCCATTTTTTAAAAGTTGTTATCTAGAAGGAGAGAGAGGAACACTACTTGCAAAGACTCCATCAGCCCTTTCTTCCCAGTAGAAGTTTGGGCCAACGTGAGATTTCTCTGAGTTCGGGGAGAGGGGGAAGAGAGAGAGATTGAGATTGAGACTGTGTCAGGTGAGGGTATATCTAAGACTCTGGGAAGAGAGATGTCACATTCTCAACAATCAGTCATTTGATTGATCTCCTTCAGCATCACCCTTTTCTCCATTCTCTTCTCTTTCCTGCTCCCAACCTTTGAACACAATTTGCTACACCTGCCCCACCTCAGGCACCTTCCCCTCTGGCCCTAGGCCCCTGAGACGAAGGCTTGTCTGAGCCCCCAAGGGCAACACATCAGGTAATAGCAACTCTGGAGGGTGAGTCAAGGGGCCTCCCTTTGCTTCTTCAATCACTCCCACCCCATCTCCAGTCTCTTCTTCTGAGAACATTGTGTGCTCTGGACAGGAGACTAATTCATGGATTCGTTCAAGTCCTAAGCCAATGCTTTAGAAACAAATCTGCAACCCATTATGTCAAGTAAATGGCTCTTCAGCCCTACAAAGGGGTGAATTTGAAGACTTGTCTACCAGGAAAGACGGAGAAAGCCCCCTTCCACCCACCCCTTTCCAAATGTTTTTTCCAAAACTCATATGAAACCGATGGGTAGTCTTTAGCTTGCACAGGGTTCAGCTGTTTAAAGAGAGTTTGGATTCTGAGGAAAGGATGTGGAAAGCTCTAATTATCTTAAACTAAAATCCTTTATAAATTAAGTTTATCTGCTTTGCTAAATGGTTTCATCAAAGACAATGAAGATCCTTACATGGGGAGTTTGTTCTTGGGCAATATGAGTCCAGCATTTCAGGTTCTCTCCCTGTATATTTATATTTGGGGATTTGCAATTCTGGATCCTCTTTTCTCTGTAAATCATAGAGAAGTTTGGTTTACCTTGGTTTGGCTTCCTGGCAATTGGAGCTGGGTAGGAGACATTTTAAAGGGAGAATGAAAGAATAGGGAGGGAAGTGAGTGGAGGCTCAGCAGAGTCAGGGTAGTGAAAAATTACAAAAAGTCTGAACAACGGAGCACCTATGTCCACTGGCATCTCTCTCATACCATGGAGATTTCTTGCTCAACCCCCTTCCCTACCATCCCATGCTCTTCCCTGCATTATTTGAGTGTAAAAATACACCCGGTTCAGCACTAGATTGTTTAATGTATATTAATCTCAGTTAATAATCCTTCACCCAACCCCAAAGTAAATATTATTATCCCATTTTAGAGATAAGGAAATTGGCTCAGCAAGGTTAAATAATTGATGATTTAGAAAATCAAGCCCACCAATTTCACTCAGCCTAGGTTTCCTGACACCCTAGCACCAGTCCCTACACACCCTCTGGACACCACTGTTAGCCTTTATTCTTTAAAAGCTGGGGACAGTGCTTGGAACTATGCCAAAGGCAGGTCTGGTCCAAATAGAAAACTCCCACATGGCCTCTTGTTTTGAAACTCAACATTCACCTGTGATTTGTTACACAGAGAAGGATCCACAAGGATCCCTGGTCCAGGGAAAAGGAAAGTTTAAGATGAAAAATATGTGGATTGTAGCCAACAGTGTTCTGGTGAATGACTTGGTTAAACACAGAATCATTATCATAGCTGTTATGCCTACAACTACTTCTTTATCATTTCTGATTCACTTTTAGGTATATTGTCCCATTTGCCTAGGTATTATTACCTTCTCCACCTTATAGATTTGGGAACCAAGCCTCAGAGAGGCCTGTTGACCTCTCTGCCCAAAAGGTGGCAGAGCCATGCCTCATTTTCAGGACTGTTGGCCCCCAAACGAGTGCTCCTCGCACCATACCCTCCATCACTATACTACCTCGTAACACCAACCTTCAATCCTAACAACGATCTCCCATCCTCCACCAGGGAATAAAAGAGGGGCTCATTGGCTGTAATAGGGGTCTAAGTGGAACACTGCTGGGTCTAGTTAATGATGGATTTGCCATTACTTCTAGGAATAGGAAGTCAGGAAGAAGAGATCCAGGGCAGAAGGAGCAATGAAGCATTTTTGATGGCAAGGGAAACAGCCACAGAAGATGTGGAAGAAGCCACAGTCCCAGCCCAAAAGTTCGGGAGAGAAGTCCTCTTGGGAGACACCTGCAAGGAGGGGTGGCTGAAATCATGAAAGAATGAGCCCTGGAAGGGAGTGAGGCTTAAGGAGAAAAGAAGACTAAACAAGAAGCTTAGGTGATCGCTAGATTAGACATCTGGAAGAGGAAGAAATGATAGCAAAGGGGGAGAAAATAAAATATAGGGAAAGCAGAATACGACAAAGAGAACACTTAATGAATGTCAGGCAGTGACAGAGAACAAGGATGGCAAGAACTGGGGAAGGCTTCAGGGTTCAGAAGAAAGTTACTGATGACTTTGGAAGGACCCAGAACATAACATCCTCACCCTGTGAAAGACTATGAAAGTGTTAAGTCTCACCCAGACTTGGGTGCAAAAGGGAATAAGGTTTTGCAAACCTGCCCCCCTATTTGGAGCCAAATCTTGGAGTTGGTAGACATCCTTTTACTGCTGGCTTTGGCTTCCCCATGATGAGTTTGACTTCAAACAATCATTAGTTCCAAGAAAAATGGAAGTGGCCTGAAGCAGGATCCTAATAGCAATGAATGAAGCTCTTCTCCTGACTGCACTTTATTATTACCTGGGCATGTGGTATTTATCCCAGTGCACAGTGTCTGGTAAACTGAGTGGAGCTCATGCCTTAGGCTCATGACCTAAGTGAGACTTCTCTGCCTGAAATCTAATTCCTTCCCCACGTCACTAAAGACCTGCAGGTCTGCCACTTGGATACATGCGGAGAGGAAGACAGAAAAAGCAAGATAGGCAAGCCCGCCCCAAAGAGACAACCCTGGGTTAGCCCATTTCTTCTGCTGCTAGAGAGAAAGCCACATTCGAATGTATGACATGTGACTTTCACCACACACAGTGACCTTGATCACTAGGTCCAGTGATCAAGGTCCAGTGATCAAGTGAAAATGTGGTCCAGTGGTTATCTTGAAACCTGGACCCCATCAATTGAGTATATTTTTGTCTGGTGGAGTAATAAGCTGAAGGGATACTCCTTTTGATCGCCACCCCAGCCCCCCTCCAACAAGCTGCTAACATATGTAAGATGGTGCTTTTTACAGCTTTGTGATTCATATAGCTGAACTTTCTACAGATAGTTAACTTTTTAAAAATGGTTAAGTATGAACAAAAGCCCTAAACAGACATTTCCCCAAAAAGGATACCGTAGTCCTCACTTACCCACTGGGGATAAGTTTCAAGGCCCCCCAGGGGATGCTTGAAACTAAGGATAGTACCGAACTCTATATATACTGTGTTTTCTATACACACATACCTATGATAAAGTTTAATGGATAACTTAGGCAATTTCATGTATAGAAGATCTGCTTCTCACTGTAGATCCTAGCAACCTCAGCATACGATTTTTTCTCTTCCCTTATTTAGTCAAGGACTTTCAACTTCTCATTCTTTAAATGCTGTATGGCTTCTTTGGCACATCTGAATTGCTAGCATCACTACTGGCATGTTGGGGTCATTATTAACTAAAATAAGGGTCCCTTGTCACTGGCACTGTGGTGCTGAGACAGTCAATCTGATAGCCTCAGTCATTACTGAGTGGCTACCAGACAGGGAGCACATGCGGTGGGGAGACCCTGGACAAAGTGACGATTCATGTCCCGAATGTACAGAGCAGGACGATGCAAGATTTCATCATTTCACTCAGAATGGTGTGCAGCTTAGAACTTACCAATTTTTTCCTGGAATTTTTCACTTAATATTTTCAGACCACAATTGGCCATGGATGAGTGACATCAGGAAAGTGAAACCAAGGATGACAAGGGACCATTGTACACAGATGGCAAATAAACACATGAAAAGGTGCTCAACATCATTAGTCATCAGGGAAATGCCAATTAAAACCTCATATCACCATAGTACTAAAATACTCTGACAATACCAAGTGCTAGAGAGGATGCATAGAAACGAGACCACGCATGCATTGTGGAAGGGAAAATGAAATGGCACAGCTACTCTAGGAAACACTTCTTTAGTCTCTTATAAATCTAAAATGCACTTACCTAATGACTCAGCAATTGCACTCTTGGACATTTATCCCAAGGAAATGGATATTTATGTTCACACAAAAACCTATACAAGAACGTGTAGTAACAGTCAAAAAATGGAAACAGCCCAGATAGCCTTCAACAGATGAATGGCTAAGCAGTGACACTACTGAGCAACGAAGAAAGGTATAGACTGTCGATGTGTGCAACAACTTGGATGAATCTGCAAAAACCCAGGCTGCAGGTGGCTGGCCTGTCTGCAAATACCACAGTTGTCCTTTTAATGAGGAGGGAGTTTCTAAATCATAATATGAACTTCTTCAGTGCTCCCCTCTTAGATATCTAGAAATTTCCATGGAGTGGTGTGATAAACCAGTGCCAGGCAGGGCTGCTTGGGCAGAGGTAGAAAGGGGGTCGTGGGGCAGAGAGCTTCAGCCAGGAGAGAGAATCAAGAGATCGGGGGCCAGAAAACCGAAGAAAGTCAAACTGGGATCAAGAAGTGAATGCTTGCAGGCTGAAGGCCCCTAAAAGACACAAATTCAGATGTTGAAGCTGGAAAGCCAGAGAGAATCACAGCTGAGGGGAATCTGGAGTCACATGTACTCATGGCAGAGCAGAGCTGCCGCAAACAGGCAGCGTGTGTTGGGAGCCAGGGCATCTGCCAGGGCCCAACCACGGTCAGCTGGCTTCCCGTTCATATGTTTCTGCCTCAGGCACATGCTAAAAATGTCAAGGGTTTTCTGGAATGTGGACAGATTTCTGTCATCTGTACCGACAGCAGGTCTCCAGCAAGCCCTGGACTGAGTGGATAAGATGGAGTTACGTTTCAGGCCAGATCCTTAACGTCTGCTCCACGTACAGACAATACTCTTAATGGGAGCATGCACGCTCCCTTTCACATGTGAACAGATAGTGTATATATATTTAAAACAGTCTGATATAATAAAGAAGTACCATATTATTATGACTTTAAAGTTCTGATAATATAGAAATACATGTTGCAGAAAATAAAGTCTTTTATAGTTTCTTTCCCCAATATTCTGAAAGTGCCAGTATTCACAATTTGGAATATAGTCTTTCCAAGTTTTCCCATACGTATGCTAACTGCATACGTATATATGAGGTCTGTCCAGATGGTAACCTGCCATCTAATATGAAAAATGGAGACATTTATTGAAGAAGATATAAGATACAAGAAACATGTACACAGGACAATGACACCTTGGTCTCCTTCAGAGTAGGCACCTCGGGGCCTCACACAGTTCTCCCAATCACCATCATCTGTTCTGTTGTATTTTCCTGAATCTCTTTGATGGTCTGAAAGCTCTTCCCTTTCAAAGGCGATTTTAGTTTTGGGAAAAGGCAGAAGTCTCAGGGCACCAAATCTGGGCAGTAGAGGGACTGAGTTACTTGAGTGATTTGATGTTTTGCCAAAAAACTCTGCACAAGACGTGATGCGTAAGTGGGCGTATTGTCATGATGAAGCTGCCAATCACCAGTTGCCCATAGCTGCAGCCTTCTGAATCATCAGAATAGTTTCTGCAGAGGAATGTTCAAGCTTAACACAAAATTTGGTGCAGATTCATTGCTCTACTCGCTTCAGTCATTTCGAATGTGATGACCACACAGCACATATGCTCACTCAACAGCATCTACTCCCACCACTGACTAGTACAGTGGAGTCATCATTGCCCACGCATGTGCATTCCGGCCACTCTCCTTGGCTGCCAGGTTACACTGATGTTGTGCAAACTGTTCTCATTGTATTAACAATGGCTGGACTTTTTCCAGACACGCCTCATATATGTAGACTATTATATATATTTATTTTATTTTTGAAAGTGGGATTTAAAAATGGGACACCTACGGTTTTGCAAATGGTATTATTTACTTAATAATATCTCTCATAACAAAGTTTTTTAAAGGGACTAGAGGTGAATGAACTATGTATAAGTCAAAAAATGTCCTAAAGGACTTAGAGAGCCTTCCTTAAAGTATCCCTCGATGTGAGTATCAGTGCTCCATGATCACGGCGTCCTCTTCACTACCTCTTCAATCAGCAATGACCCAAGCTAGTGGCTTACCAGGTCTGCAGATATGAGAGGTTCTATGTCCAAAGACAGCCTCCCTGCTCCAGGAATCTCTGTCCTGGACAGATCAAGATGGTGGCCTTAGTGCAGTTAAAAACAAAACTAAGTGCACTCAAATAGAGACAACCATTTTTTGAGTTCCTTCTCCGTGCCGGGCATTGTCCTAAAATACTTTAGGCCTTCTTTGAGAACATTTATTAAATGGCTTCCTCTAACCAGCATCATAACCCTCTGAGGCAGGTATTATGATCATCCTTATCAGGCATAGAACATTTGGTAACCTGCTCAAGGTCAGCAACCAGTCAGCAGCAGAAGGAGATGAAAGCGGGACGTGAAAAATACGGATCGGGCAGATTGGGCCTCAAGAGCTGCCCATAATTCCCAGGACAAACAGGAGTGGCCACTCACAGTTTTATAGCACTAGAGCTATTATACTATGTGTGCCCATGTTTTTCTGGTGAATCCTCACAGCACCCACCTGGGATAGCAGGGAGGAATCAGAGAGGGGCCATAACTTGCAGGTGTCAGGGACAGCTGCGAACTCCCTAACTGTGGAGCTCACTGCACCAAGGAAGACCACCACCGGGAGGAGAGGCTACATCACCACAGCTCCATGGGCCATGGACTGCTTACCCAGAGTGCAGGAGAAGCAGGAAAGAAGATTCTAGAGGGGTCAGGGAGAGCCCACAGGGAAGGTTGGGAAACCTCCTTAGGTGATAACTGAATGTCCCCTCATGACCTCTGAGGTAGAGTCCCTGCGTGATGTGATCTTTTCCCACTCTCAGGACGGGGGTCCTCAGCCAGCAGCTCCGGTCTCTCAAGTGCTAAGTCAGCCACCACCCCATCCTCCTTTCATCACCCCAACTCCCACCCGGTTTTCGTTCGTTCCCTTTGCAGGCGCTTCCCTGCCCCCACCCCCGTCTACCCTTCCCTCTACCACCTGCCACCATGAAAACATCTCAAGATATAAGGAACTGAAGTGTCATCACCTTGCTCAAAAGCTAGAGAAGGCTAATGATCTAAGGCAATAAAATAGTTATAAGGCAGTGAAGAAATTGGATTTTTTCCTTTGACGTCATTATGTGAATTTGATCTCTAGATGTGATTTTCCATTGGTCTTCAGAGATTTCGTAAAAGCCTGAAGCCGTACCATTCAGATAGGCAGTATAATCACAGGCAGGATCTCGGACCAGACCTGCTGTGGGGAAGCCAGAAGGCATTTCTGTACTGCAGTCGATAGAGAGCAGCTCCACACACTGCTCCTGGCTAGGTTTTGTCTTCCTGTTTGAGCTTCTACAACACGAAAAACTACTACAGGAGGCCGGGAAGATGAGAGTCCTGGGTTGGTATTAACTGGGCATGTCAACTTAAAAAAAAAAGGTATCACCGATAGATTCTTCTGACTCAGAGACATCAGCAGCAGGAACCAGGTCAAGTTTAAAGCAGGTTGAGGTGAAGCAACCCAGAAAAACCAGATACTCCCCCCCCCCGCCCCCGGGATTGGGTAAATGAACCACAGCAAGACGTCTTATCGGGCAGGCACGTCTAGGGTATTGGCGCTCAGAGTGGGCAGGTGCTTCTCGGCTTGTGCTCAGCATGGGGCCTGACAAAGGCTTCCATGAGGAGTGCGGGGAGATCCTCCAGGGAGTGATGTGCCTTCCGCTCTTTCAGGAGCAGCAACTAGGTTGGCACATTTGGGGAGTTTATGATGGACACAGGTCCCCTGAGAACTGGCAAAAGCAGACTCCAAGGGTCACGTCCCTCCTCCTTAGGTATATTAGAGAAATATCATCAAAGGGAGGTGGTGAAGGGTGTAACAGAGGCCAACCGCAAACACCCACCGCAGAATCAGCTTTAAATAAAGGAGAAAGCAAAGCTCTCCTTTCCCTCAGTCGGCTCCCGGGTTCCCCGCCCCCAACCACCACACTACACACAATTCTACCGAAATTCAAAATGCTCTTTCGAATGTTCACTGTTGCTTCTGGTGGTGGTGGTGGTGGGTTTTTTCCCCTACTTTATGTCATTGCAGGTTTATCTGTCTTCACTAGTGAAAACTTCACTTGATGGTAAAAGCTGGTTTGTTGGCTTAAAGCTTTCATGTTTCTAACTTGTGCGTTACTGTACAGAACAATTTTACTTTGTATGGACTGGACTTCTGTAGATATACACAGCTGGTGCACAAATGGTAGAAAATTGGAAACATTCAGAAAGTATTAGGAACATCTACTTCTGGCCATGATGGAATAATGGATTGGATTTACCCATCCATCTTAAGCAACTATGGAAGTGGACAAAATATAGAAAACAGTGGTTTTCAGACATTTAGCAGTAGGCCATGAAGAATGGTGACCCCCTGAGAGGTGGGGTGTAAATGAAATGAATTCTTATTGTCTTTTTCCTTCCTGGAGAGAGTTTCCAGGGGGGCACAGGGGCAGCACCAGAAGGAGGAGTGTGAATAGAACCCAGAGGTCTCCATCAGCGCAGACGGCCAAGATAAACATAGCCAGGACCTGCAGAGCTATGACTCATGCAGAACAGAACTACAGCGAGGGCGTCCTCCACATACCCACACGCTGGGATTGCTGAGCAAGGGACACGTGTACAGAAACTGTTGGGAAAGAACCACCTAAGAAAAATAGAAAGGAAAACCATCAGAGCTTATGTGCAGGGCCAAGAACAATTTGTGTCGCCTGGCCGGTGTGGCTTGGTTGGTTGGAACATCATCCCATGCACCAAAAGGATGAGGGTTCGATTCCTGATCAGGGTGCATACCTAGGTTACAGGTTTGGTCCAAAGTGGGGGTAACCAATCAATGTTTCTCTCTCTCTCCCTCCCCCCTACCTCTCTCTGGATCAATAAATACAGGGTCCAGCACAAATCATGCCCTTTTTTATTACAAAATCATAAGCATGTAATTCTGTAACATAACAATATCACACTCAAGCACACTATATGACATTTTAGGTGAAATGTTCGAATAAGAACTATAAATTATTATACCCATATTATTACTCTACCAACCGCACTCAAGCAGGCGTTACTTCTGCCAGACCCTCTGTGTGTGTGTGTGTGTGTGTGTGTGTGTGTGTGTGTGTGTGTTTAAAGAATAACTCGTGTCCCCTGAGCAGCAGGGGCTTCGAGCGCATGGAGCGCCACACAGAATCCTCCGTGGAGTGCCGCCTCAGTAGTGGGAGCTGATTACACCTAAACTAAAACACTGTTGGGGGCCCACCTAACAACAAAGCTTAAAAGAAAGTCCTGAAAAGATCGAATGTTTCCCAAGGGACTTAACTGGCTCCCAGAGCAAAATATTTAAAGGAATAAAAAAGCCCCCAGCACCCAACGGTGTAACACAGAATGCCTGGCATGGCGTGAACAGTTTCCAGATGTGTAAAGAAGCAGGAACATGTGAACCAGAATCAGGGGGAGCATTTTAAAAGCATTAGGAAGATTTAAAAATAACCATAACCTTACCAATCAGAATGACCTTAGTGATAAAATATATTTTTTTATTCAATACGTTTTTTAAATTTCTTCACTGATTTTTTAATTAAATGAAATCAATGCACTTACATTGTAAAGCTTCAAATCCACAGTAGTGTAAAAATAGAATGTTGAGAAACTTCTTTGTACTCCTCTCGTCCAGTTCTCCGCAGAATTTAAAATCGCTAATATTTTCTTGTTTAGCCCTGACTGATGTGGCTCAGTTGGTTGGCACGGTCATGCAAAGCAAAAAGTTGCCAGTTCAATTCCTGGTGGGGATACGAGCCTGGGTTGCGGGTTCAGTTCCCGGATGGGTCATGTGTGAGAAGCAACCAATTGATGTTTGTCTCCCACATCGATGTTTCTCTTCCTCTCTTTGTCTCTCATGCCCCCCTCTCTCTTGAGCTTTCTCTTATGTGTCCAGTTATACATTTCTTTATTGAATTCTTCCCTTTTTTTAAAAAAACACTGATTTATCTGTTTTTCTGTCATGTTAAATTCAAATGCAAGCAGCAGACTATCTCCTTTGCTGGGGCGTTCGTTTAGCTTAAACTTTGCACAGAGAGTGTCCATGAGGAGTTTACTGACTAATTTTTTCTCCAGGTGTCCTTCCTCATTTTCCATTTTTCCTTCTTTTTTCACCTCCTCTTATTCTCTTCCAGTTTGTCTTTTATATCCTTTTCCTTTTCTTCTTCATCTCCTTCTCTCCACTCATTATTTTTCCGTATTTCATCCTCATTAAGATTCATATTTGATTGCTCTGGATTTTGACCACGAAGCAAAGCTGATTGTTTCTGCATAACAAGATTATGTAAATGAAAAAATTGCTGAAACAGCTGATTGGTAGAAAGGCCATGACATTTCCAAGACAGACCACAGGGGCTTTCACTTGCTTCTGTTCCAAGGAGCCCGACACCTTTGCGACTTCTTATTCAATACATTAAAAAAAAAATTACATCAATTATGGATAACCAAGCATAGGTACAACTTGGTATTCTGATTTTCTACCTTTACAATCTTAAGCACTTTCCCATGTGATTTATTCCACTTTTTTGGTTATGAGAACCAACGATTACTTGAGTTACCTCAAATAATAGGAAGTGTATTGGAAGGAGACCACCAGCAATAAGAAAGTGGGAATCTCAGCTAAGACCACAAAGGAAAGAAAACAAATGACTGGACCTTCCAGGAAGCAGAGGGTTGAGGCTGCGGTCAGGGATGAAAGCAAGTTCACTGCGATCCAGGCAGGAGCACCCCAGCAGGAGCTGTGACTACTCCCCCATGCCCAGCCTTAAGGAGACTCACCACCCACTCCCTCAGTAGTCCTACTCTTGGTGCGCCTTCTCCATTGCCGACCAGTATTCCTTTGTAGGAATACCTGGGTTTGTGTATCTGTTTGCCAGTTGGCAATCACCAGGGCTGCTTCCAGTTTTTGGCTACAGTGAATAAAGCTGCTATGAATTGTACACAGATTTTTGTTAAAATCTGGTTTCTTTTCTCTTGGGTAAAAATACCCAGAAGTGGGATTCCTGGGTCACGTGTAGGTTCATTTTTACTTTTATTTTAAATAAATAAAGGATATAAAAATTTAAAAGAACATTCCAGACACTGGTGTTATATTTTTACTTCTCTTTCTCCAGGGAGAGAGATTGGTAACAGCGTTCTGTGGGAATTCCTTCTCTCTGCGACCTCTCTCTCTCTCCTGCCTCTTCCTCACTCTCAAAGTGAGACAATCACAATCAGAACTTTGAAAACATACTTTAAATACCCCTCTCCGCTAACTGGTTGCTTCTCTCTCCTTCCTAGCTCAAACTGCCCAGAGGCAGAATCTGATCAGCGAAGCTGATCACATTGTCCCATGCTTGCCCAGCCTTCCACACTGGCACACGTCAGTGTCGGTGGGCTGCCATGAACCGGCTGCACACCTCATCCAGTCATCTGTGTCCTGGCGATGAGGTTCGCATGGTAGAGATGGGACTTCTGCATATGAAGTGGCGCAGGGCTGGCACTCTTGGCCAAGACTGTGAGCTGAGCAGTTTCCCATACAAGGGATAGTAGATGAGGCCAGTGTCCAGATATGTAACTACACCAGGATTCACTCAGAAATTCCCTTGTTGTTGGACACAAGTTGTATTCAACTTTTCATCTCATGTCTTAGGCTGCAAAAGACACTTTGGAATATGAATATTTGTATAAAATTGATAACGTTTCCTTAGACCCCCTAGCAGTCATACTACTGGTTATGAATATGTAATGTAAGTGACTTTCAACCTTCAGCATGTATCTGCATTGCTTGTGGGGGTCAGTGAAACACACAGAGCTGCGACCCCTCCCTAGAGTGTCGGATTCAGTAGGTCTAGCATGGGGCCTGAGTGTTGCATTCCTAACAAATTTCTAGGTGAGGCTGACATTGGAAGAGGGATTTCTCTCCTTCCAATGCTTCCATAGCAATTTGTGCCTCTTTAGAACATTTAACACAATCTGCCTTGTGTTAGAATTAGGATGGCATGTATTCATTCCACCCCACCCCCAGAAGAGGAGCTCTGTGAAGTAGCTTCTGTTTCATTTATCTTTTCACTAAAGTGCTAAGCAGGGAAAGTGTATTTAAAAAAAAAAAAGCGTGTTATGTAATGTCACCTAATTTCCTTGTTAGTCTCTACTTTGTTGTATTAATGCTTCTCCGTGTTCCCTCATCTTTATTATTTGCAAACACTGAAAAGTTGTTGCCACTCAACTTTTGCTTCACTTTTTAAGGCATAGCTGCAAATTTTTTCACCTCTGGATTTTATACTTTGTCTTGTCATCAACTACTCTTGATCTAAATTGTCCTTGGGTTGTATGAAGATGGAAGGAGATTGTTGGGGAAGATAGGATGGGCTGACTTAATTTAAACAGTGCCAAAAAGACTTAAGCCTAGATCTTAAGATTAATTTTACCACTTGAAATCAAAATCAGAATGAGATGTTTGTGAAAGGACTTAGAAAGTAATTTATTAATATAAATCTCTAATTTATGGAGTTATTAATGTGAAAACTTAGGAAAGGAAAACACTTAAAAACTAACTTTCCCAACTCTGTTTCCATCATACTCCAATGACAAAAATTAGACATTCAGATAAAAATGAAGAGACTAAAAACGTATAAACTTAGAACATTTGGACTGAAGTTAGGCGAACCCCTCATGAATCCATCACAGAAGCCAGAAAGGCCCTTGTGACTCACATTTGAGGCGCTCTCACTCCCAACAGTCATAGAGTAGGAGATAATGAGTGAACTGGCCCTCACAGTCTCCCGGCATCTTTAGATGAGACTCTTTCACTCTCGTTTATGTCACCTGAATTGACAACCTCCTTCTTCAACCAACATATCTAAAACAGAATCCACAACCCATTTTCAAGATTTTGGTTTGGCATAAGATCAATGCCCCAAGCAAAGTACTTGTTTGCAATTATATATATGAAATGCTTACCATTGGTCCTGTTGACAAAGTTTTCCCAGCCACCCCTGGTAGGATGAAGCTTGCCTTCTAGCAGATTCCTCAAGAAAAGGCTTATGAGTGTAGAATTCTTTGAGTTCTGGCACATTGAAAACCGGTTTGCTATAGACCTGCTGGTTGCAGAACAGCTTCGCTGGATATAAAATTCTTGAGTCATATTTTCTTTTCTTCAGTTTTTTAAAAATAGTACTCCATAGTTGCCTTTCTTTCTACATTGATAGTGAAAAGTCTGATATTGGCCTATTTTTTTTGCCATTCATTCATTCTCATTTTGTTATTTTACCTATGGATTTTCTCTTTGATAAAGTCTAATAATTGTAGTAGGAGATATGTCTTGTATTTGAGCATTGTAGGTCAA
>PVKM010003512.1:0-57173 GCA_004027735.1 Carollia perspicillata | reverse complement strand
ATCTTCTTTTTCTTAGGTAAGTCCCTTTAACATTTCATATAGTAAGGGCTTGGTGATGATGAACTCCTTGAACTTGATCTTATCTGAGAAGCACTTTATCTGCCCATCCATTCTGAATGAAAGTTTTGATGGATAGAGCAGTCTTGGATGTAGGTCCTTGTGTTTCATGACTTGGAATACTTCTTTCCAGCCCCTTCTTGCCTGTAAGGTCTCTTTTGAGAAATCAGCTGACAGTCTGATGGGAACTCCTTTGTAGGTAACTGTCCCCTTATCTCTGGCTGCTTCTAGAATTCTCTCCTTCATTTTAATCTTGGCTAATGTAATGATGATGTGCCTTGGTGTGTTCCTCCTTGGATCCACCT
Organism: Carollia perspicillata; assembly: GCA_004027735.1. Lineage (NCBI taxonomy): Eukaryota > Metazoa > Chordata > Mammalia > Chiroptera > Phyllostomidae > Carollia > Carollia perspicillata. Next base: position 56,811 of record PVKM010003512.1, on the reverse strand, counting down.
TCTTTGGGATTCTCTGAGCTTCCTGGACTTGCTGGACTTCCTGGAAGTCTATTTCCTTTGTCAGATTGGAGAAGTTCTCCTTTATTATTTGTTCAAATAAGTTTTCCACTTGTTGCTCTTCCTCTTCCTCTTCTGGTACTCCTATAATTCGGATGTTGGAACGTTTAAAGATGTCCTGGAGGTTCCTATGCCTCTCCTCATTTTTTGAATTCTTGTTTCTTCATTCTTTTCTCTTTGTTTGTTTGTTTCTTCCTTCTGGTCCACTCCATTGATTTTTGTCCCAGTTTTCTTCCCATCACTATTGGTTCCCTGTGCATTTTCCTAAATTTCACTTATCAACGCCTTCATTTTTTCATCTAATTTGCGAACAAAATCAACCAATTCTGTGAGTATCCTGATCACCAGTGCTTTGAACTGTCCATCTGATAGGTTGGCTATCTCTTGGTCCCTTAAAAGTATTGGCTCTGGGGCTCTGAGCTTTTCTTATGTTTGAGTCATTTTTGGTCAGGTGGTGTCTGTTATGTATGGGTGGCGGAGCCTTACCAGGGTGGGTCAACCCAGTAGCAGGGTTGTGACGCTGTCTGTGTGGGCGGTGTCAGAGAGGGAACAGTGGCACCTGTTCCATGCTCTCTCAGATTTGCTTCCCCTCTGCTGCCTCCCACACACAAACTGGGCCCCCCTGGCGCTGATTCTAGGTGGGTGGGCTTATGCCCGCTCCAGGGTCCTGCAAGTCTCCCCAACAATCTTTCCTGTGAGGCTGGGAGCCTCTCCTGGCAGCTTTTCCATCGGTGTTTTTAGGCTTTATTTCCCCTCACTGGGCCCCTGGGCTGTGCTGTCTATCTCACTACCTGCTCTTGCCTAGTTTATCTACTTGAGAAGGTGTGTCCATGGTCGGCCAACTGCCCTGTGTGCTCTGCTTGTCTCCTCCCTAAGTCTGGGGTCTGCAAGCTCCACTCCACCTACACTCCCCAGCACTCCCGGGTCTGGGAGCCACTGCGTTTGCCTGCTGTGTTCCCTCTACGCAGGCTGCCGACTTTGCCCCTCTTACCGGTGTGGTTGAATGGTTGTCGGACTTCCATAGTTCAATTTTCTGTGTTCTGGTTGTGTTATTGTTTGTAAATATTTGTTGTCCTTAATCTTGGTTGTGAGAGGAGGCAGTGTTTCCACCTACGCCTCCATCTTGGCCGGAAGTCAGTTTTTACTTTTCTTGAAATAATAAAACATGCCAAAAATGCTGTGGATCTTCATCCATCTTCACTACTAGAATGGTTGCACAAAAATTCACCAATTTTGATAAGTTATTTTTAATGCACACTGATACAACAGCTGTCACAATACAATGTAAAAAAGTTGTTCAAAATGAAATTAATGACAACTAAGCACTACTAGAGCCATCCATCATATGGAAAAATGTAATGGACTTTTTGTCCAATCCATTACAAATCTTAGCATCACTAAAAGTAAATCAGACGTTGTATGCCACCTTAGTTGACTTAATAGGAATTTATAGCATCACCTATGAATTATTACACATCACCACCACCACCAAAATTGAACCTGAATATAATCAAGCTTCTAGAACTGACTCCTGAATTTACCATAAATAGAAAGGATAGAGGAATGAGCTAACAGCACAAAAAGGCATCAGCCAAATTCTACAATGTGGGAAATGATACAGGACTAATGACACAATTTACTCAACTTTAACAAACATACCATAAAATGAAGAGGTACTCTTTTAAGGTTAAAGAGACATAAAAAACATCTGAATCAAATACATTGGATAGGACTTGTTTGAATTTTGATTCAAACTAATTTAAGAGAATCAGGGAAATGTGAAAATGGGCCACTGAGACTATATATATTTTTAAAAGCCTTATTTGTTAGAAATGCATATTGATTTATTTCAGCTGAAAAAAGATGTAATGTCTAGGATTTGCTTTAAAGTACTCAAGTATGTTTCAGTATGGGGTAAGAGGTAAGGAGAATAGATAAAATAAAACAGGCAAATGTTGATAATTATCAAAGTTTGGTAATGAGCCAAAGATAAACAAAGATATTAATTAAAGGAGTGAAAACAGATTTTACTAAGTGCCTACTGACAATAGGGGAAAGAGCTGAGCTCCATTCCGATTTGTGCTGCTGAGATGATTGGAGTTTTAAAGGGGAATGGGGGAGGAGGAAGAGCAAGCACTCAAGTGTAAAATTACAAGGAGCATGAATAAGCTTGAGGCCAGCTGTGTGTGCTACCTGGCACATTATGGAAGTTAGGATTCTGTTCTCCCACAGAGACTGGAAGACAGGCCCTATCCTTCCTGACCATTGCCTTTCAAAGGAATGGCATTCCGTTTCTTGAGAAACACATTCCTGAGTTGTAGGAGATGCATATACCTCTCAGAAGGAAGGAGGAATGATTCACAGTTGTAACTCCTTTTAGTAAATGGTGGTGTACGAAAGGAAGGTCGGGGGTTTATCTTCAGGTGTTGGCTAGAAGAAAGTGTATTTTCTTGGCAGCCTTGAGCTATCTCAGGCAGGCATTTTACTGGGGAACAGGGGTCAATCTAGAGACTTCTTATGCAGCTAGAAGCCTTGCTAGAGTTTGGTTGTCTCTTAGTACATAGGTTTGGACAGAGTTGTGCCAAGAGTCTGCAGTTCTCACAGGTACACGGGGGTCCAATATATCAGACTTCTTTATGAGAAAAAATACTTTTTTATGTATTTTGAACATGTTATTAATAAAGTTATTTTAAAATTTATGTACCTGTTGACCTAGTAATTCCTCCTAAAGGAATGTATACTAAGGTAATAATCAGAAATTTGGTCAAGGGTTTATGTATGAAGATATTCATTAAAGTACTAACAGAGCCCTGGACCAGTAGTTCAGTTGATTGGAGTGTTGTCCTGATGCTCCAAGGTTGCAGGTTCAATCCCAATTCAAGTGTATACAAGAATTAACCAGTGAGTACATGGATGGGTGAAGCATCCAGTTGATGTTTCTATGTGTTTCTCTCTTTCCTCTCTCTCTCAAATCGATGAATACAAAAAAAAAAGTAGTAACAGAAAAATTGGAAACAAATGTGTCTAACATTAAAGACTTATAAACTTCTATCCTTTGGGGTATTAGATAGTCAGAAATTCAGAAGCATCAAGAGCCATTGATTGACGAGGGTTTGGAAGCAGGTACTTTCATAAATTGCTGAAGAGGCTAACGCCAAGGAGAACAATTTGGGTATCTTAACAAAATCACTAATCCATTTACCCTGAGACCTAGTATTTCCATTTCTAGGAATATATTCTGTAGTGATATCTTTACATGTATGAAATTGTTAGGTACAAGGTTATTTATCACATGATGATTTATAAAAGCAAAAGATTGGAAACAACAGAGAATAAATTATGAAATTTATTCAGAGGATTACTAATACAGCTGGAAGAAAGGAAGATACACCTCATATCTATGCATTCAATATAGCTGCACATGGCTATTTAAATTTGAATTAATTAAAATTAAATAAAATTTGAAGTTCAGTTCTTTTGTTGCACTAGCCCCATTTAAAGGTGCTCAATAGCCACATGTAGCTAGTGGCTACCCAACTGGACAGCACAGATACTGAACATCTCTAAAATACTGTATTACTTTTATAATAAAGACATCTAAATGAACAAAATACTACATAAAACAAAACTGAGGTTCTTTGTGAAAAATTAAAACCTGAGTTCCCAATAGATATGGAATACTTTCACAAATTATTTTTTCTTAAAATGACTAACTGCCCCATTTTCTCCTATCAGTTTACTACTTTCAGATGTATCACTATGATGCCAGGTGAATTACATATTATGGAAAAATTTCAATTGGTAACTGTGGTTGAAGGCAAACACCATATAAAGGATTCTTGATGAGTGAATTAATTTTTGGCTAGCCTTTACTGTTTTATGCAGGCAAAAAGCTTGAATCAAGCATGCCTGAAGATGTAATCTTCCTCACCCATTTATTGAGTTCATGCTCTAAATAACTCTAAATTTGCTAGGTACCATAGGAAAATGTTATAGCTATAATCACAGCTCTCTGTCATATTCTGAGACCAAGTAAGAAAGATACTTGGTCTTTGTCCTAGTGCCTGGCACATAGCTTCTAAAACCTTTGGAACCTCCTGAATGAGAAGATTATCTTTGGTGTACTAATGAAATGACTCTTGGTTAGGGGCTCCTAGTTAGCTTTGGGACGGTGCCTAGTTACCAGAAAGTCTAAATAAATGTTGATTAGAAGCTTAAAACTTTCAGCCCTACATTCCAACCTCTAGGGAGGAGAGAAGGGCTAGAGATTAAGATAATCACCAGCAGTCCGTGATATAATCAATCATACTTATGTAATGAAACCTCCATAAAAACCTCTAATCAACAGGGTTCTGGAATCTTCCTGGTTGAACACTTAGAGATGCTGGGAGGGTGACACATATGGGGAGGGCATGCCATAACCATTCCTATTTGTCTTGCCCAATGAATCACTTCCATTTGACTGTTCCTGAGTTCTGTCTTTTATTATAAATTGGTAATAGTAATTAAACTGAGTTCTCTGAGTCTTTCTACAAATTATCAAATTTGGGGGAGTGGGTTGTAGGGACCCCAGGGTCAGTCAGAAGTATGCGTACGCAGGACTTGCATTTTGTATCTGAAATGGGGACAGTCTTATGGGACTGAGCCCTTTATCTTGTGGGATCTGATACTGACTCCAGGTTAATAGTGTCAGAATTGAACTGAATTATTGGACTTCCAGTTGGAGATGTGCTGGAAAAAAACACCACGTATTTGTTTTCTGGAGGGGGGAAAAGACCCCTGAGGCAAGACCTGCAAGGCATACCTTTAAATGGCTGCAGAACATAGTATAATGTTTATTTCAGAGTCTAGCTTATTTTTGTATTGTCTAAGAAAATATTAGCACTAATTACCACCTTAGTGTGCAGTGTATTTTTAAAATGGGGAGTTGTAGTATACATATGAGATACTAATAAGTAATTAATTTTAAACAGCACTACAAAAAATAAGGAATCTCCCCCTCTGGGAAATAAAGCTGTGGACTTCGGAGAAAAAGAATCCTCTTTGAATTTATCTTACCAAAGTCATGACTGCTCTGGTGCCTGTCTAATGAAAATGCCACTAACCTTCAAGGGAGAAAACCCTCTGCAGCTACCAATTACATGCCACTTTCAAAGACGACATGCAAAGACAAACACTCATTCTTCAGCACTCCACGTGAGTTATAAAACCCCTTGTGGAAGGAGTCTACGAAACATGGAGGAAGTTTTTCGTTACCTGCTTGAGACAGAGTGTAACTTTTTATTTACAGATAACTTTTCTTTCAATACCTATGTTCAGTTGACTCGGAATTACCCAAAGCAAGAAGAAATTGTTTCTGATCTGGATATTAGCAATGGAGTGGAATTGGTGCCCATTTCTTTCTGTAATGAAATTGACAATAGAAAGCTTCCACATTTTAAGTACAGAAAGACTATGTGGCCACGAGCATATTATCTAAGCAGCTTTCCCAACATATTTACTGATTCATGTGACTGCTCTGAGGGATGCATAGACATGTGAGTAGAATATAATGTCATTTCAAAAAATCTTCTTAATGTAGGGGTACTCGTTAAGTCCTGCTGTGTCTCAGTTTGTCTATCTGTCTAGCTATCTAAACCTGTTCACTAAGAATCTAAAATGGAAAGATGTGCTCTCACTAGCAATGGGAAAGAAAACCTTTCACCGATTATTACAGTAATTTGAAAATTATTTCCTCCAAGGATATTTCTTTTTTTAAGTAAATTATGCTATTGATTAGAGAGAGAGAAAGAGAGAGAGATGTGACAGATAAACATCAATTGATTGCCCTGACTGGGGATTGAACCCTCAACCTTTTGGTGTACAGGACAATGAATATTTCTTTTTTTTATTTTAAATTTATTTTCATTGTTGTTCAAGTACAGTTTTCTGTCTTTTACTACCATCCCAGCCCATCCCCCCAGTGCTCCCCGATGAGTATTTCTTTAAGCTAGTATCATAATCATAATAGCAGTAATTACAGTTAATACCATATAACAGTGCCAGACACCGTGACAGTTGCTTTATATACATTTTCTTATTTAATTCTCACCAAACTCTATGAGGTAGTAGTAGTATTTTCATGTTATAAAAGAGGAAACTGAGAAGCTAATTGTAAGATCATAGGGCAAACAAATTGAGGAGCTGCAATTGAACCCATGCTCTTAGTCACTGTGTTATATGTTGTAGTTTACTTCTACAAATCATTTTCTTGCCATTTGTAGAAAGTTAATGGTGCTTATAATTAGTACTCTCTTGATCCTAACATTGACATTCCATGATAAATGAAAACATGTTCAATGTATTAGGACTTTCCAATCATTTTAAGGGTATATAGTGTACAAGTGTTTGTAGGTATGCATATATAGAATGGAGTTGCATTATATGTACATTTAATTTAATGTAAATTTAGCTTCCAGTAGTAGGCAAAAGAATGAGGGAGGTGAAAATAAATAAATGGTATGGATAGTAGTTTTCACCACCCCGTTAGTTGGAGTATGAGATGAGATATATAAATCTATTGTTAGATCCTTTTGGCTCAATTCTTTTGCCCTGTCACAGAGGAAATCTGTTGCTGGCCAAGTTTAATTCTTTTTAAAAGCAACTTTTGGGTTTTTTTTAAGCATTGCCTCTAAGTATAACCCACCTGTATCTGGCCAAGCTCAATCTCTTTCACTAGTGGAGAAAAAAAATTACTGGACCAGGCTGGTGTGGCTCAGTTGGTTGAGCATCAACCCATAAACTGAAAAAAATGACTGTTGAACAGTGTTTACTCTGGTCAGTTCAAGAAACTTTTTTAAAGAATAATTTGACTATGTGTAATTTTAGAACACACAGGTGTAAACCCCACACAAGTATGATGTCAGACTGTCATAGCACACAAAAGCAACAGTTAAGACCCAGAAAGCAGCCTGAATCCCAACAAATGGGAGAGTTCACACTTGAAAAATCAGAGATAAATGTAGAATCTGATTGAAAGGTACTTTACAATAGATATATTTAAAATGTCCAAAGAGCTAAAATATTAGCATCCATAAAACAAGAAAAGTAGATTATTTTTTATAAAGGGGTATATATGAAAAAGAACCATTTGGAAATATAGGAAATAAAACGTATGGTCATTGAAATAAATGAAATAGATGCACTAAATGTTAACATTGGCATAGCTGGAGAAAGAATTCATGTGTTGGATAGCAAAAACTAAGATCTCTCAGAATGCAAACAGATAAAGATACGGGTAAAATAACTTACAGGTTCAAAAATATGGAAGAGTAGCTGTAGCATGCACATGCAAAAAAGAAAAGAGCACCATTCAAAGATAATAGCTGAGCCCTGGTCTATGTGGCTTAGCTGGTTGGAGTGTGGTCCCATAAACCAAAAGATTATAGGTTTGATTCCCAGTCAGGGCACATACAGGAGGCAACCAATTGATGTTTCTTACATCTATATTTCTGTCTTTCCCTCTCTCTCTGTCTCTCTCTGTCTCCACCTCCTTCTGCCCTCTTGTTCTCTCTATAAAGCCATGAAAAAAATGTCCTTGGAAGAGGTTGGGAAAAAAAAAGATAATAGCGGAGAATTTTACAGAGTTGAAGAAAGACAGGAATCCTCTGAGTGAAAGAGCCTGCTAAGTACTAAAAAGGGAAAATAAGATAAATCTAAATATACTGATGCAACTTAAAAAGTATCTAGGGTAAAAGAGTAAATTTCAAACACTCATAAAAGAAGAAAAAGAGACTGACAACACACTTTTCATCAGAAGTAATACAACCAGAAAAGAGCTGCATTAGCTTAAAATCTTGAAGGAAAACAAATTAAAACTGGAATTTCATACCAAACCCATCAGTTGTTTAACAGGGAGAGTGGGGTGTTCAGTTACACAGCAATAGAAAAGGTGCATACCTACTTTCCAGCAATAGTACTTTTAAGTGTATTTAGAACATTGTATTCCAAGCCATAGGTTTAGTTGATGTAAAATCATTTAAGGGGTTATAACTAGCATTTTTTAAACTAAATAATACAAAAAAGGACCCAAATGCATCACAAATGATAAGAGTAAAGTTGCATGCCACTATTGTTTCAGTTTGCACACATATAAATATGTGTGCTTGTATATGATCCTGAAAAATACGTATTTTCTACTGTGGGTCATAGTAAAAAATATTTGAAAGCTACTACTCTAGAGATGTTTACACATCTGCATAAGAGTAGGATGTTTGTTTCAGCATTTGTTATATTGAAAACTTGAAGCAACTTAATTAATTAAGCGACATAATTATATATCTAAATGCTGTGGAAAAGCTTAAAGGAATTAACTATATTTGAAAAGAACATTGATTGGGTCTCAAAAAGAACATTGAAAGCAAAAGTAAGTTTTAAAGTAATAACTAGAGTAATTTTTTAAAAAATTATTATATAAACAGTTTACGAGGACTGTCTGAAAAATATCCATTTTTATATAATATTAAAAATACATTTATTGAAGAATATACAAGATACAAGAAACATTGTATATAGGACAGTGATGCCTCAGTCCCCTTCTAAATAGGGACCTCAGGACCTCTCAGTTGTCCTAGTCACTATCAGCTACCCTGTCATATTTTCCTGAATTTCACTGATGATCTGAAATCTCTCCCCTTTCAAAGGTAATTTTAGTTTTGGGAAAAGCCAGAATTCACAGGGTGCCAAATCTGGGCTATAGGGTGGCTGAGTCATGTGGGCGATTTGATGTTTCACCAAAAAACTCTGCACAAGACGTGATACATGAGCAGGCACATTGTCATGATGAAGCTGCCAATTACCAATTGCCCATAGCTGCAGCTGTTTTCATTGTATTGCACATTGAGGTAGTATTCCCTATTAATTGTTTGTCCTGGTGGGGCGTACTCATGATAGACAACACCCTCCCAATCAAAAAACACAGTTAACATGGTTTTGATCTTGCTGGGACTTTGCCGTGCCATCTTTGGGCAAGGAGAACCAGGCAACTTCTGTTGGGACTACTTGGCCTTCGTTTCCAGATTATAGCCTTGGACTCAGAATTAATCTCTGATTGTAATCTTCTTAAGGAAATCTGGTTCATTGGTAGTAGTTTGAATGAAGTCATTAGCCATTGCAGTATGATGTTTTTCTGCTCTGGTGGCAGAAGCTGTGGAACGAATTTTGCCACAACACATTTCATACAAGATCCTTCATCAAAATCTCAGACACAGTAGTTTTTGGAATCCCCAAATCAGCTTCTGGTTCTCGAAGTGTCAGTCACTGATCTTTGTTGATTGTAGCCTATACACATGCAACATTCTCAAGGTGTTCTGCTTGTTGCAGGCCTTACAGAACGTGGGTCACTTTCAATAGATTTTCAACCATCTTTGAAACATTCGTGCCACACTTTTAGTTGCGCTGCACTCATTGCATCATCCTTGAAAGTTTTCTGAGTCATCCAAATAGTTTCTGAGGGGGAATGTTCAAGCTTAATGCAAATGCAGATTTGTTCCTCTACTTGCTCAGTCATTTTGAATGCAACAGCCACACAGTACACATTTGCACTCAACGGCTCCTAATGCCCTCACCGACTAGTACAGTGAAGTCATCATTGTTTATGCATGCGCATTCCAGTCCATTCTCCTTAGATGCCAGGTTACAGCAATGTCGTATGAATAATTTTCATTATATTAACAATGGCTGGACTTTTTCCAGACAGACCTTGTATGTATTTTAAATAATACAGAAAAAAGAAGGACTAGGTAAAATGATAACAGTTAATTCTATGTGTTAGAAATATGAGTGCTTATTATATTACTGTATTTTTCTGTACTTTTAAACTTCATAAGCAAAATCATACTAAAAACAACTTCACATTTCCTGCACTATAATAGATTCCAGATTATTGAAATTTTTGTTGTTTTTTCTGTTGCAAACAGTAGCCACCACTCTTATGCATGTATTATGTATATACAGAAAAATACAGAAGAGAATCATCAAGATAGAGACCTCAAAGTAACTTGTTGAACAAAGGAGATAGATCCAGAGATTTTAACCAGCTCATCAGTAGCCACATATCCAATTTACAGATGAGATACCCAGGTTCTTTACTCCCTATCAAGGTATAAGTTTCTCTCAAGTTAGACAATCATTTAAAAGGAGGAGGAAAAATTATGGTTGCATGTTTTTTGTTGAGGAACATTATAAAAAAATAAATTTAGTAACCAGATATCCAGTGTTAACTTACCCAATCTGCTTTTGTGTCATTGGAAAGAAAGATAATTCGAGACATCTGCAAACCTATGGTACACCTTTTTGAGTTTGACACATATCAGTTTATCCATTGTAGGAGGAGAGTGGACCTAAGAGAACAAACATGCTTCTGCTGAAAAGGAACTTAAAGGAGTTCATTTTGAAAAGTTAAAGAAAACTCATATGGTTAAGTATTTATTTCAAGAGAAAATAAAGGTAGAGGGCAGTTTATAATTATTTATAGACTTTTGGTAAATAATCTCTTCAAGGAGGTCTATCTAGGGAAGAAGTTTCAGTGTTCATGAGGCAGATTACTATCCTGAATACAATTAATTCCTTTACCGTATCATTTACACTTTGGTCAAGTCTCTTTAGTTGATGCTTTTTTTATTCTCACTTCTCCCTTCATTGCCTTTCTTTGTAGAACAAAATGTGCATGTCTTCAAATGACAGCAAGGAATGCTGAGATTTGCCCCTTGTCAAGAGATAAAATAACCATTGGATATAAATATAAAAGACTACATAGACACATACCAACTGGGTAAGATACCTTGAGGATTTGTTATAGGGTGTTTGTATCTTCGAAGGTGGGTTCTTTATTATTGTACCTGTAGTCTTATAGATGTTAAATCTTAATTTTTTATATCAAAAACCTAAATTAAGGAATTAAAAAAATGAAAAACCTGTATATTGGTTTTGGAAATGGGAGTGAGAAATCACATATATATCATGCAGAATGTGCATGAACACTCATGTGCTTTGGGTCTGGCTTTTACCCTCTAGAGTTAGTTAGCCTTCTTTGGGAAGCTGTTCCCCCTTAAGAAATATCCTGTGCTAAGCTCTTCTAAGAACTGGGAATTTTCAGCCTTTCAAGGTTGTTATTAAAAATTAAACAAACAACCCTGGCTTATGTGGCTCAGTGGATTGAGCACTGGCGTGCAAACCAAAGATTCGCTGGTTTGATTCCCAGTCAGGGCACATGCATGGGTTGCAGGCGAGGTCCCCAATATGGAGTGTGTGAGAGGCAACCACACATTGATGTTTCCTTCCCACTCTTTTTCTGTCCCTTCCCCTCTGTCTAAAAATAAATAAATAAAATCTTAATATATATATATAGATAAATAAATAAAAAATAAACAACATTTTTCCTTCTAGACATTCCTTTCCCAGACATTTTCTTCTTAGACATTTCTGGATTTTTAAAGAGCTAATACTGTGTGCCAGGTATTGTCCCAAGTACCTTGTAAATGCTGACTCATTTAAACTTCATGAAACAATCCTGTGATACTTTATATATAAATATAAAATCCAGAGCTTCTGGTCAAGATCGTGATGTAGGCATACATGGCTCACCTCTTCGCACAACCACATTAAAATTACAACTAAAACACAGAACAACCATCACTCAGAACTGTCAGAAACTGAGTTGACTGGAAGTATGACAACTTCGGAATTAACGAAACCACACACATCCAAACTAGTAGGAGGGGCGCAGATGTGGAATGGGCTGGTCTTACCCATGTGTGATGAATAAAAATTTGGGAATGATATCGCAGGAGTGAGCAGGCCTACCCCCATACCAGGCCTGCCAGTCCAGGGTTCCAGTGCAAGGGAGGTAAGTCCCCATAACTTATGGCAGCAAAAACCAGCGTGGATTGAATCAGTGGAAATAACTGCTTGGAACCACAACCAGTTCTTCTTAAAAAACCCACACATGGACTCACCTACTCAGACTCACTCTATCTGAGCTCCAGCACAGGGGTGACAGCTTGAAGGGCCCCAGTGGCATACTGGAAGAGGCTGAAGTGCCTGGCATCTGGACCAGCAGAGGACATTGTCCCTTTTCTGAGCCCTTCCTCCACAGAGCCACGTGCCGGCAGGGTGGAGCCATATTTGACTCCATCAACCTGGCTAACACTGTTTGACTCATCTTGGAGATCCCCAGAGACTCCTCCTCATCCAACCCATGCTGCTTTTACATATGAATGGCTGCTTCACAACTTCCTAAATCCTATCAAACAAGCAACAGCTAGCCTCAGTGAGCTCCTGGCAGGGCACTAGCAACAGCCAGTTTAGCTTCACAGGTTGGCTTTGCCTGGGAATCTCCCAGCCCAGCACAACTAGCAGCCTTCTTGGGTTGCTTTATAGCTCAGGAAGGGTTGCCGGGCAAAGCGTAGATGGGGACTGATCCTGGCCAGCACCATCTTGGAAACCCTAGGACCAGTGCACCCAGTGGATAGCTACAGGTCACTTCAGAGGGCCACCACCCTGCCTCTGCACAGCTGATCCTCCACAGAGGGCAAGGGTTGGTAGTAATTGGTCACAGCCAATCCTGGCCTGAGTGAATCCCTCCCATTGATCTGCCAGCAACAACCAAGGCTCAACTACAAGAGGAGGGTGTGCTAATACCCAGCTTGGGTAAACAGGGAGGCTGTGCCACCGGGCCCTACAGGACACCTACTACTTAGGGCACACTACCAAGACATGGAGTCAAAGCAGCTCTGCCTAATATGTAGAAACAAACACAGGGAGGCTGCCTAAACAAGGAGATAAACATGGCCCAAATGAAAGAACAAATCAAAACTCCAGAAAAAGAGCTAAAAGAAATGGAGATAAGCAATCTATCAGGTGTGGAGTTCAAAACATTGGTTATAAGGATTGGCTCAGGGAACTTAGGTCCTGAGCAGCATAAAAAAGATCCAGTCAGAATCAAAGAATTCACTAATCGAAAGACAGAACAATTTACAAGGAAACAGTAGAGTTGATGAAGGTAAGAATCAAATCAATGATTTGGACTATAAGGAAGCAAAAAACAACAAATCAGAACAAGAGAAAAAAGAATTTTAAAAAATGAGGGTAGTATAAGCAGCCACTGGGATAACTTCAGGAGGTCCCACATTCACCTATGGATGCCAGAAGGTGAAGGGAAAGAACAAGAAATTGGAAATCTGTTTGAAAAAATGATGAAAGGAAACTTACCTAACTTGGCAAAGGAAATAGACATCCAAGTCCAGGAAGCACAGAAAGTCCCAATCACGTTGTACCCGAAGAGGACCATACCAAGACACATCAATGAAAAGGGTTAAACATAAAGAGAAACTCTTATAAACAACACTAGAAAAGCAGAGAATTACCTACAAAGGAGTTTCCATAAGTCTGTCAGCTGATTTCTCAAAAGAAACTTTGCAGGCAAGAAGGGCCTGGCAACAAGTATTCACAGTGATGAAAAGCAAAGGCCTACACCAAGATTACTCTATCCAGCAAAGCTATCGTTTAGAATTGGGGGCAGATAAAGTGCTTCCCAGACAAGGTAAAGCTAAAGGAATCCATCACCACCAAGCCATTATTACATGAAATGTTAAGGGGACTTATTTAAGGAAAAGAATATCAGAACTCTAAACATTAAAATGACAACAAATTTACAACTATCAGCAATTGAATCTAAAAAATAAAAAAACTAAGTAAACAACTACTTCGGGAACGGAATCGTAGGTATGGGAATTATTTGGAGGGTTATCAGCTGGCAGTGGAAAGGGGGAGATGGGGGGAAATGGCGGTACAGGGATAAAGAAGCATAATTAGTAGGAACAAAATAGACAGGAGGATGTTAAGAATAGTATAGGAAAGGGAGAAACCAAAGAACTTACATGTATGACCTATGGACATGAACTAAGGTGGGGGGTATTGCTGGAGGGAAGGCAGGTACTGGGTGTAGTGAGGCAAAGGGAAAATAATTGGGACAACTTAACAGCATAATCAATAAAATATACTTAAATAAAAAAAATCATATAATCCCCATTTTAAAAATGGAAAATTGAAGCACAGAGGTTAAATAACTCATCCAAGATCACACAGATAGTTAATGCTGGAGTTGTGATGGGAACCCCAGGCAGTCTAGCTCTAAAATCCTTTCTTCTGACTTAGTCTGCAATTATTAGTGACTAGCAATATTAACTGCTTTTGGTTTTAATTTAGGATTCCTGATTGATTTTCTCTTGTATATTTATTGACAGCATTTATGAATGCAGCCTGTTGTGCAAGTGTAATCGACAAATGTGTCAAAATCGAGTTGTTCAGCATGGACCTCAAGTGAGGCTACAGGTGTTCAAAACTGAGAAGAAGGGATGGGGAGTACGCTGCCTGGATGACATCGACAGAGGGACATTTGTTTGCACTTACTCAGGTAAAGCAAGGGTTTATTTTCAAATGACTGTATCTGCATTTCTGAATCTCCATTTTACTAGTCAAGGCCATTGAGTTCTTATAGCAAGGACAAGAGCAACAATATATAGGAGGAGTATACAGAGGAAGGAAAGTGGGAACTTGGACACTGAAGGGATGAGATGCCTTAGGAGGTGATATTCTAGAAAATAAAGGCTCAGAAATAAAATTTGGGTTATTATGTGAGGCTCCTTTTTTTGTCTTCATGGCTACAAATACTTTGGTGTAAGATAAGAAAACATTTTAAATATGAAAACTAAATTACTGAATTATCAATTGAGGACAACCTTATTCAATGTTTTGAGCTATTAAAATTTAATAAGATGCCCTGACCAGTATAGCTCAGTTGGTTGGATGTCATCCTCTGAAGTAAAGTATCACCAGTTCAGTTCCTGGTCATAGCACATGTCTGTGTTTTGGCCAGTCCCCAGTTGGTATGCATGCGAAAGGCATCCCATTGATGCTTCTGTCACACACTGATGTTTCTGTCCTCTCTTTCTCCCTTCCCTCTCCTCTCTGTAACATTAAATAAATAAAATCTTTTTCAAAAAGGATTTAATAAGGTAGTTTTGTAATAAATACATGCTTGTGGTGATTCAGGCAATGCCTTTAGGCAGCACACTTCATTTCAGAGCCTCAAGAGTTTCCCATATTCTGAGCAAAACCTTGCAACCATTGTGTTATAGTTGTAGTTATTGATTCTTTAGGACCACAGCCCCAAGGCCAGACATGTCAGCCTCCAATAGTCTTAACCACTTACCTCAGAGTGTTAGGCAAAGTTCCTTATTCTCTCTCTTTACCAGGAAATGAAGGTTGAGAAGGTTTTCATGGCTCTACTAGACCAGTCTAAAGGTGCTGGTCTGAGTCTCTGAGCTAGGCAGCAGGAACCAGAGCAACTCTCCTCATTTGAATTTCCAGGTTCACTTCAGTGAGGGCAAGAATTATCAGAATTCAGAATAGTCACACTTGGATCCCCTCCACATACCACTTACAGGCACACAACTTGCCTAGATTGTGATTTCTTATATTTTTCCAAATAACTCTTAGATGAAAGTCAGCTGCCTGTAAAATGCCAAATATGTGCAGGAAGTATTGCCTTTATCTGCATTGCTAGAAAATGCAAATAAGGTATCTGATCCAGCTGCTAACTTTGGCTTGGTAACTGTAATTTTGAGTCCCTTGGGGAGAAAAATGCATAAACTTGAGACAGATTTTAATGTTACACTAGGATTTAACATGAGAACAATAGACACAAAACATCACTGATTTAAATGTCACTTTATAAAATCATTATTGATTTTAAGCGATAAAGCATTTTTATCTAGACACAAAATCTTCAATGCTCATTCACCTTGCTAATTTTCTAGAATGCTTTCTCATGTATGTTTTTGTTTTATATAGTAACTAAATCTCTTCTCTTTCATGTTATACCAGAATAGACAAGTGCTTTTTTTAATGTCCTTTAGTTTTACATATACTGGAAGACATGAAATCTCTTACTGGTCTTTTATTCCTTGCAGTAGTTCTCTAGGATGTTAATGTGTTTATCTTCATTCTAGAAATAAGTACACCTCACAGGCTTCTTTAGTTTAGAGCAGAATAAAGATATCATTTTGTTGCTTAGCAATTACTACGTTATTTTTTGTCTTTCTAAACTCTTTTACTTTCTCTTAGGAAGATTATTAAGCAGATTTAACACCGAGAAACCTGATACTATTGGTGAAAATAGAAAAGAAGAAAATACTATGAAAAATGTGTTTTCAAAAAGGAGGAAAATAGAAGTTGCAGATTGTGAGGTTGAAGTTATCCCATTAGAGTTGGATAGAAGTGCTAAAATTGAAGAGTGCCCAGCTAACTTTAATAATAATCCAAAAAAGCCTGTTACGTAAGTAAGATCTTAGGAACCCAATCAAAAACTGATCTATAATATTGGTCAAGAGTGCCTATTTGTCCGTCCCTCTTCCTTCCTTCTTTCCTCCCTCCCTCCCTTCCTTTCTTCCTTTTTTTTTCTTTTCTTTCTATCCTTACACTCCTATATATTTCCTATATATAAACTTGCTTCACAGTTGTAAGTTTAACACTGAGAAATCTAGGACACTTAGATTTTAAAATCTAGACAACATACTTTATTTCCTCAGTGTTCCATTTCAGAAGTTTTACCTTTAAAAACTTTATGATTTTAATCAGGTTCTTATGGATGTCATACTTTGCAGTTTTATTTTCTCTCATCATTCTGTTTCCAACACTTTTCATATATTTTCTTTTTTGAACATATTTAAAAATATGATTGACTTTAAAATATGATCATATTCTTTTTTTCTGGTAAGGGTCAGACATAGATGTTATTACTTAGATTAATTTCTAATGGATAGTTCCATAACATTTATATTATCTGTATTTCAAGGTCTAGTCAAGAGAATAACTTTGATTTTCTTTTCAGATATATGAAATGTAACAATATTTCAAGAATTCGGTATCATTCAGCCATTAGAACTCTGAAGACCAAGATAGCTATTATTCAACCTGATGGGAGAAAGATGGTAAAAACTGCAAAATGTGGTTGGAGTCCTTCTGAGAACACTATTATCTTACCTTTCTATCTTTTACTTAGTTCAGATTGTTTGTGCTACCTATTAATGTCTAGGACTTTTTTTATTGTTTTGGAATGGGTGTACTGTAGAAGTGTTAATGATGGTGGTTTATGTACTTAGTATCCTCCATGGTGGTCGGCATGTTCCCAAATTTAGACTGTTAAGGAGAATGTTGGTCATGATCTAATCGTGTATTCCACTGAGACTGAGAGCTATTCATTTGAGAATTTGTAGATGCTAAAGTGTTTGATGATAATAATAATAAGAAAAACAGTAAGAAAGAGGATGGAGTAATTTAGGTTGTGGGGTACATGAAAAAGAGGAGATGCAACCTAATGAAAGGTCATCTAGAAAGCAACATTTTACATGATACAACCTCCGGAGATATATTTTTCAATCTGAACTGAGAAGAATGACTAGTCAGAGAGTGCAACCTTGAAGCAGAGAAAGATGCAGGAAAAAGAAGAGAGGTAAACGTAATGATAGTTCACACTACGACTTTGATGAAAAATAAAAACTCTGTCCTGGGTGTTGGACAAATTTCGCCCTCTGCCTACTAACCTGGATCAGGAACCTCCTTAGTATCACGTAATTATGAAGAGGTTGGGCCGTGGTATCACACAAACGTAGGTTTGACCTTCAGCTATGCTGCTTACCAGCTGGATGACCTCCTTGTCTACATTTCTTTATCTGATACATGAGGGAAATATCTAAGTCAGTTAAGAGGATTAAATGAGATAAACATCAGAAACCTGTTATACCATGCTTGACACCCACTCAGGAAGTGCTCAATAAATGTTGGCCAGTTAAGTACTTGAATAACAATAATGTCAGCATTTCCTGAGCAGTTAGTTTAGTGCCATGCTTTGTGCTAAGCAGATAACTCCTTTATTTTATGTTTATTTTATTTTATTTATTTTTTATTGTTGTTCAAGTACAGTTTTCTGCCTTTTCCCCCAGCAGATAATTCTTTTGAAAAGTTATTGTCATTTTAAGTGACTGCAGTGTCTACACTGCATAAACTTTTTACCCTGGCTGGTTTGGCTCAGTGGATTGAATGCCCGCCAACAAACCGAAAGGTTGCCTGTTCAATTTCCCTGGTCAGGGCACAAGCCTGGATTGCAGACCAGGTCCCCAGACAGAGGGTGTGGGAAGCAAGTGATCTGTGTTTCCCTCTCTTTCTCCCTCCCTAGCCCTCTTTATAAAAATAAAAAAAATAAAATCTTAAAAAAAAAGAGGCAACTTCTTTAACCTTTTCTTTTTGGAAGTAGAAACTAGCCACAGTATTTTTATCTTTGTACATCATATACTTGAAGCCAAATTCATAGTCTGGTATCAGAATTGAGGGGTACAGATGTATTTAAATTTTATTTTGAATTTTAATGCTTAAAGAATGTCTTGAATGTTTTTATAGTCTTTATACCTGTAGCTTACTAACATGCCTACAAGTAGAACACAGCCAAAAGGGCTCCATCATTCCTAAGTTTCCTTCTGATATCAGCTTCGAGGCTTTCAAAACTAATGCAATGGCTACAACCCATGAAGATTGACACTTGATGAAAGAGGCCTAACTGATTAATTAAATTTTTTTTCCTGACCTAAAAAGTAACATTTTCCTTGTTTTCTTTTAAGGGATTTGCTTCCTCAGAATCTGTCACTTCTGAAGGTAATGATGGATTTAAACCAACTCAAATACATCTGACTGCTAAAGCCAACAATATGAAAAGTAGGCTTTATTTGACTTTGTGCCTACCTCTTCTGCCTTTTTGTCTGTCTTGCTCAGTATCTGTGGTTTATTTTCTCAGACTCCAAAACAAACATGCTGTATCCATCACAAAAGCTACTACTTGTCTAAATCAGACATTGGTAAGCTATGTACAGTTTGTGGGCCAATGTATGACCCACCCATCAGCTAAGCTGATTTTTTTACCTTTCTAAATAACTGATAAAAAGAGGAATAATATTTGATGACACTTGAAAATTACATGAAATTATAATTTGTGTCCATAAGTAAAATTTTATTGAAATATAGCCACACTCATTCATTTATATATTATCTCTACTTTAACACTATAACAGCCGAGCTAAATAATCATGACAGAGACCATATGGCCAAAACCAAACCTAAAATATTTGCTATTTAGCCCCTGATACAAGTTTGCTGACCCCTCTTCTAGATTCCACTAGTGATCTATATAGCAGGAAGGAGTAGGGTGGACAACTCTTAGCCTGCATTATCCATGACGTTATCTGTGGCTGTGAAAGCATTTCAAAGCAGCCATTTCCTCACTCTTTGGGGCCCTTTTGAAAATGAAGACACAGCATTCTTCTGCAATTTTCCAGCCAAAACTGTTGCTGGGGATGCTGAGCAAAAAGTGAAAATACTGCTACCCTGAGTGTTACCAGCCTTGCCATAGTTAATATTATGACTTGACAAGCATGGGTTTTGGTACTTTTGCATTTCAATATATCCCTTAGTGGGGAGACATTGCTGAGAGGTGATCCTTTTTGAAGAACTGATCAGCCATTTGTTCTCCCTTTGAGATTCTTAATATCTACACTCCCAATTCCCTACCTGGTCTTAGAGGATGAAGATTGGAGGAAGTGCCTTGTGTTGATGGAAGAGATCTGGTTCTTCTTGCTGACACATAAAGAATTACAGATCACCAAATTTATTAGCATGTATTCAGTTTATTAGTGGCCTGTTCCCACTGGAAGAGAATGGGACTGGGTAGAGTAGGGGGTGAAAGGCAAAGTTTCAGGGCAGAGCAGGGTGGCAAAAGTAAGAATGGCTGAAGACCAGGCTGGCAAGCTCCCAGCCGCCTGAGACTAGATGGCCAAAGGTCCAGTACCTGGGAGCCAAGAGCTCCAAGAGCTCCAAGAGTGCTCGGAGCCCCCATGAGAGATAGAGGGAGACCTTCGTTCTGAGGACTTACAAAGCTGGTGAGATAGGAGAAAAAAAGTTACATATTGATTAACGGGTAAATGTGGTGCCAGCTTTCCTGGGGGAATGTGACTACCCAAACTTAGGTATGTGTGGGGGTCTGTTATCCTGAATCCTTATTTTGCTCCAGACTTCATTTGTTCATCTTGTTGTAAATCAAATATGTGACAGGAGGCAGTTACAATTGCCCCTCGCTATATTGCGGTTTACTTATTGCGGCTTAAGTGAACCGTGATATAGCGAAGGATGACTGTATACTTCACTGGTGAGTACCATATGGAATTTTATATGTTGTTAAAATTACACAGATTTAAGAGTGTAGAAAGTGTTTAAGAGCATATGAAATGTTTGTAAGAGTATGGGAAAGGTTAATAAGAGAGTGGGGAAGGTTTATAGGAGTATGGAAAGGGTTTATGAAGCCTTAAAATATATATACATAATAAAATAAATGTAATGCTGCTACTCCTCGGATTTTCACCTATCGAGGGGGTCTCTGGAATGTAACTCCCGCAATAGGTGAGGGATCACTGTAATTAAAATTGAGGCACTTTCCAAAGTTATTTATGGGCTCTTTCTTGTAAGTATCAGGGACTCCCTCATAAAACAGTAACCAGACAGTTAAACAAAGTTGTTTTATGGGCTCCTTCTTTGCGCACCATGGACTCACTCCCACATTCGAGGCCTTGGGATGAAAGCACAGTTTCAAGGCTTTCTTTCCCAGGTAGTAGAAATTCTACATAGAATTTCAAGGACTTTCCTTCTTTCTTGCTAACATAGTGTTTCTTGTGATGTGGAACACCTGGCATATTATCAGACCAGGCTCAGGACTGCTGAGTTAGCGTGTGAGACCTGTCTCCGTCCCCCTCCCTGCCTCGGTTTACTATTTATTCTACCTAATTGGTAAAAGGCATTTCCTGGCAACCAGGGTGCTAGATGCTGGCCAGTTACAGTATTGCAGTCTCAGAGTTCTTCCTATGCTGTCTCCAGCCTTACTGGACTGAAAAGGTCTATCAAGAAAAAGCATTTTTGTATTATAATTAATTCACCATTGTAGGGGAGAAAAGAATCTCTTCCTCTACCCGTCTTAGGTTGTCTGGCTGAGGTCCTGTAAATTAGGCTGACAAAACGAACAAGTTTATTACTATGTATTACCATTACCATATGTGTTATGCATGTAACACTTAGGAGTACAGTAGTCCCCCTTATGCACTGTTTCACATTTCAGTTCACAAGTTTTAAATTGTGTGCCCTCCTGAGTAGCATTATGAAATCTTACACTGTTCCACTCTTTATCACCCAGGACATGAATCATCCCTTTATCCACAGTATCCATGCTGTATATGATACTTGCCCGTTAGTCACTTAGTAGCCATCTCAGTGATCAGATTAATTGTTGTATTGCGGTGAATATGTTCAAGTAACCCATATAGGAGTAGCCTAACATTACATCACAACACCCACCTCATTTACCTCCTCTCATCACGTAGGTATTATATCATCTCATATCATCACAGGAAGAAAAGGGAGTATATTACAATAAGATATTTTGAGAGAAAACACATTTATGTAACTTTTATTGCAG
Source organism: Carollia perspicillata (assembly GCA_004027735.1). NCBI lineage: Eukaryota > Metazoa > Chordata > Mammalia > Chiroptera > Phyllostomidae > Carollia > Carollia perspicillata. The sequence continues at coordinate 35,147 of PVKM010003512.1, read as the reverse complement.
TAAATTGTTAGAATTGTTCGATTTTATTATTAGTTCTTGCTAATTTCTTACTATGCCCAACTTATAAATTAAACTTTGTCATAGGTATGTATGTATAGGAAAAACATAGTATTTATGGGGTTCAGTATAGTCCTCAGTTTCAGGCATCTGCTAGGGGTCTTGGAATGTATCTCCCATAGATAAGTGGGGGACTGCTGTACTAAGATGAGTAATTCAAATTGGTAGCTTAGAATTCCAGTTTATCTAGTATCTTAGCCAAAGAACAATAAATTTTTAGAGGCATGACAAGACAAAAGAAAAGGACCTTTAGTCTTTAGGGGGAGCAAATTGTGGGAAGGGAAATACATGGGAACTAATGGTAGATATAGGCTAATTAGTAAAGTTTGTTGTGTAGCTTTCTCTGGTTTGGTCTCCAGGATGATAAATAATATCTAGAGTTCTCTGGTGATTAACTTTTGTCCTTCCTGGTAGGGGGAGGGACACTTTTGTAAATTTATATCCTGCTTTTTGGCAGATAGGGGAGGCAGAAAGCTTTTCTGGCATATGCTACTTATATAATTCTTATGTAAAAGAGGCATATTTGGGGCTGATATATTCTGATTTCCTTTACTATTTCAGTGCATGTAAACTGTAATGAGTACTATTGCTTTTGGTTCTTTCGCCATTCTCATTGACTACTGCAATGTATATAGAAGGCACTAAAAAATTAGTTATGTACTCTTAGTGCACACAAGTCATTTATGATTAAAGTATGAGTACATGTAAGAACAGCAGCTTGCAATAGTAATGCTTAAATCAAGAACAGTGATTTTAGAGAAGTATAATTTCTTTACACTACTGAGGTGGCACAAACCTTTATAAAAATAAATGATTTTACTCATTTCATTTAATATGCATTTCACACATTTGAATATTCTAAAAACATTATTTCTAAAATTGATTAAGCAGTTCATCTTCTTCAAAGGTATTATTGTTTGTAAAAGTGTGATTATTGAATTGTCATCTAGAAAAAATAGCAAGACTAATGTGTACAAAGCCTATAGCAATATAGTTATTGTAGAGGGTAACTTCAATAGGGTCTTTTTAGGCCTTTCATTGGTGTCTTTAAGGCCTAGAGTACTCCCTATACACCACTATTACAGCTATTTAGAATGCAGATTCCAAAGTTGAAGAGAAGTCTGTCACTTTGTGAAGAGTAGAGATTAAATGTGGTAATAGGAAGCAACATATAGATTCATTAAAAGGCATTGTTATGTAGTAATAACATTTCTGGGTTTGTTACCCCACTTCCCTTTATTATTGTGGATTGGGTGAGTCCCTTAAACCTCAGAGGCTCAAAGTTTTCATATATAAGATTGGAGCACTGTCTGCCTTATTAACACACTGTAAGGATTAGTGGTAGTTACAACAACTAGCGTTTAATTAGTATTGTTAATCTCAGCAATATTGCTCAGCCAAGTATTTCCTGACAATTCCTTCCAAAATGTTTATTAGTGAATGCAAGCTCAAATCAAGTTGAAGATTCTGAAGACAAACTCCTGATTGAATCAGATGTGATAGATATAACCAAATGTAGAGAAGAAACTTCACTGGGGGGCAGATATAACGAAGCAACCACATTGGATAATCAGAATATTATGAAGGAGTTTGAGGTTCAAATAATAAAGCCCCAAGAGGAAAAATCTCCAGCATGTCAAAACCAGCAGGTCATTTGTGGTGAAGAATTACCAAGTGAAACCAAGAATACTTCTGATTCTCTAAAGTTCAGTAAAGGAAATGTGTTTTTACTGGATGCCACAAAAGAAGGAAATGTGGGCCGCTTTCTTAATGTGAGTATATGGGCTTTTTTCCTGTGCTTCTTAACAAAATTATAAGGAAAATATGAATAACAAATTCTAATGTCAAACTACCAGGATTAAGATGCCAAATTTTCCACTTGTATGACCTTGGGCAAGATATTTAACCTCATACCTTATTTCTGACCTCTATAATATTGAGATGACAATAATAATTGACTCATAGGATTAAGTAAATTATTTATATTATGTATAGTGCTTAAACAGTACCTGGCACATAGTAAACATTTGCTTAAGAAAGTGATGTAAATGGTATGTAAGAAAATTATTTACATTTATTGAAAGATTTTCAAGATTTGTTACTTCCAAAAAAATCACAGTGGGACTTATAGAATAAATTTCTCTTTTGAGTCTTGTATATAAATACAATAATTTGTATTATTGGTCATATCTCCTGTGTGATGTGGATTTGGCATACCTCGTGGCCTTCCCATTAGAGTTTTACCCTATCTTGCTTCCAACCATCAGACATGATTATCAAAGAATGTATGTTCTCAGGAATCTTATAGGGAAAAAAAATCCTTTTTGACCTCTAGTCCCATTATATAGACTCTCCTGTCTTTGGCAAACTGGACCATGCAGAAGCCCTGAACTGTCTGATTGAGAGCTGAGCCAGGTCCTCCGGTTTGCCTCCCTGATCTCTCAGCTCCACTTTGTCTTTGCTTATCATATCCAAGAGAGTGAAGAGGAGTCATGGAATGAGGAAAAGGACTTTGATCTCCTCCACACATCCTTTGGAAAGGTCCACTTTATCACACTGAGCCCTGGATAAGGCCTTAATTATTCTCTTTGATCTGTATCTGAGCTCTTCTTCTTCCTTGTGGTGTGGAATTAGTGGGATGGGTGGCCTTGACTTTTCCATTACAATAAAGATGAAGGAAGGGAAGCCTGAATGACACATGATTATCAAAAGCATTCCTTTTGACACCTTTAAAGTAAGCTCAGTGCCTCTTAAAATATAACTTCTGAATGGTTTAAATTTTATGTGTAGTAATCATTTTACATGTAATTCAGCTGTCATGAGAAGAAAAAAATAGTCTTAAGTTACAAAATCTTTAAAAACAAAGTGGTTTTTCTTGCATGGTGAATCTGCTAATTTGACTTGTGTCTTTTTCTCCTAATCAGAAGACTACTCGGTTAGCAGAGAACAGAATCCTCTTTTCCCTTCTTCTGTTCCCCAACTGCTGTTGTATATTCTACTTTGACTACTTCTACACTGTTGCCAATCATGTCAAGAGATCCATGAAAGAAGGATTCCCAGAAAAAGAATGTTATGGCTTTATTTCCCATCAGTTATGTTGAATGGTGGCTGCACCAGCACAATTGGTTTGGTTTCACCTTTCCCAATCAGCACATAAGCCAGGTCCCTCTCTTTGTAGGAGGAAAAAAACAGGTTCTTTCCCTCCCGCTCTCCCTCCCTCCCTTCTTTCCTCTCTCTCCATCTTTTTAATTTAATTTTTCTACCTAGATAACATATTTACATGATTTAAAAATTGAAATAAAATAATAAGCCATGCAAAATATAAACATATAGCTAAACAGAATTCTGTTTCAAGGTAGCTCTAAGCCTACCAAGTAAGCACCATGAGTAAAGGTCATAGGCCCCAATTATAAACTGTATGAACAGGAAGTTATTAACATTGAAATTAAATCCTGGCCCAGATGCTCAAGGAATACTGTGATTTGATTCTTTCATGATTTTGGTTATAGATGAATGTGTGGAGATGGTAGCTGGTGGACAATAGAACAATATGAGAATGGTGGTAATAGGAGGAAATAATATTATCATGTGTAGAGGCCTTGAAACAAGTAAATAATGGTTAATGTTCAGCAGAAAAATAAGTTACTTACACACATCCCCTTTTCCAAAGGGCCCATTTTGATTATGATGTAAAACTAAGTTTGTATATAGTCTTCATATTAAACTCCTTTGTTATAAAAAGACACATACCTTGAGAAGTACTACCATATTTTTTGGAGTATAAGATGCACCTTTCCCCCACCAAATTTGGGAGGAATCATGGTTGTTATGCTGCTGTTGAGTACTGTTTACATTTACATTGGTGAAATACTATGTTATTAATGTGATTAAATATTTTACCACATTTTAAAAGACTTTATTTACTTATTTTTAGAGAGGGGAGGGGAGGGAGAAGGAGGAATAGAAACTTTAATGTGTGGTTGCCACTTGTGTGCCCCCTACTGGAGACCTGGCCCACAACCCAGGCATGTACCCTGATTGGGAATTGAACTGGCAACCCTTTGGTTTGCAGGCCAGGACTCAGTCCACTGAGCCACACCAGCCAGGGCCATTTTACCATATTTTTTGCTTCAAAATTTTTTTTCCTATTTTCCTCTAAAACCTAGGTGTGTCATATGGTCCAAAAAATACAGTATACCCCCATTCAACCTGCCCCCATTCCACCTATGGTAAAATAATTTTATTACGTTCTTGTGTGTTCTTAATAGTGTTTCTTATGTAAATACAGGTAAATATAAATATGTATTCTTACATAAAAGACAGCATATTGTAGTCACTGTCCCAAACTGTGCTTTTTAAATTAACAATATACCTTGGAGGTCTTTCCATATCTGGACACAGAGAGAACTTATTTTTTTTGTTTGTTTTTATTTACAGATGCACAGAATTCCATTGTGTTGATAATACCACAGTTTATTTAACCAGTTCTCTTTAGATAGTCTTTTAGTTTGTTTCCATACTTTTACTGTTAAAAACAATGCTCAGTGAATAATCTTATACATGGATACAAGTGCAGATGTATCTGTAGAATACATTAGAAAAAAGTCAGCTATGTTGGAAACAATGGTATTCTAATTCTTCAAAGGATAAGACATCAAACTTTATGCTATTTCTAACTTCTGTTTTAATTTTTTTTAACAGCATAGTTGTTGCCCAAATCTTTTGGTACAGAATGTTTTTGTAGAAACACATGACAGGAATTTTCCATTGGTGGCATTCTTCACCAACAGGTTTGAAATTTTTTGTGGTTTAATTTTGAAATTGTGACTTTATTTATTTATTATTTATTTATTTATTTATTTTTCTTTAGAGGGGAAGGGAAGGGGAGAGGGAGAGAAATATCAATGTATGGTTGCCTCTTGTGCGTCCCCTGCTAGGAACTGGCCTGCAACCCAGGCATGTGCCCTGACTGGGAATCGAACCGCGATCATTTGGTTCACAGGTCCACACTCAATCCACTGAGCTACGCCAGCCAGGGCTGAAATTGTGACTTTAAAAATGACAATAGAAGACAAAAAGAAACTAGACAGAGGGACAGGATGGGAATAACAAAAAGGAAAAATGTGAAAAGATATGTGCTATAGCCCCTAATATCTGGTATCCCAGAATATATTCAGTTATCGTACACTGTTTCTATTCAACCAAATTTTAAAGAGCTGAAACTTCAATTTTTATTTTCCCTTAGAATTAATACGTGAAAGAGGTAAAAATGGCAGCTCTCACCCAATTCAGTTCAGGGGATAAATGATGCAGACTGCTACAACTTCACAAAGTCAGAACTATTCCCACCTACCACACTGCAGGCCTCATCATATCACTGGTTTCCATTATTTGCAAAATATACTTTCTTCCTTGAGGACATTGACAGATTTCTTCTAACTCAGGATTTTAGTAGATTGAAAGTAAAACTCAAATGATTATTTTTTTAATGAAAGAGCATTCTTACTTGGTGGTTGTCAGAATAAACCGTATTTTTAAGGATAGTTAATGATGTTAATATGAAAATTGATATAATCAATTTGGTTCATTCAGGGTAATTTATCATTTTTTAATTTCTACTTTCTAGGTATGTGAAAGCAAGAACAGAACTAACGTGGGATTATGGTTATGAAGCTGGGACTGTGCCCGATAAAGAAATCCTCTGCCAATGTGGGGTTAATAAATGTAGAAAAAAAATATTATAAATCTGTAGCTGATGCCTGTTCATGAAATTAGCTTGTAAAGCTGAAATTAGAGCCATGCAAAAGAATACCCAGTTGTCAGTGGAATTTAGTTGGTGACCATCAAGAGAATTCCTCTCAGTGTGTCAGGGGGTTCATTTGTGTGACTTAGAAATGCTAGGAACAAAATAAGAACATTTTCATAAGCATAGGGTATCTATTCTTGACACTCTTTGACTTTACGGATGTAGGATGGAAATGGATATTTTAAATGAAATACTACTACACAGTTTGTAACTTGCTTGTAAATTATATATGAAGAGAAACCAATGTCACATAGAACTCAGTTGTTCTTGTTTTTATTGTCTTTGAGTTCATGGACCCAAATGGCCACATTTCATGACTTTACTTCAAAATTTACTTATGTTTAATTCCTGGCAAATAATTTACCATTATGAGGCATCAGGTGGGCAACAGAGTGAGAAATATAGCTCCATGAAGTACAATCCTGTGAAACCATTTGAGTGAGAAAGAGTGAGAAGCTCTTCCGTAGGGATGATTTTGGCAAACTCTTTGAGGTGAAGCTACTTTCCCACAGATTCTCTTCGCTCCTTCAATATAAACACAGACAGGAAAAGAGGGACTAGAAACCTGGAGGAGTTGGAAGATTTTTGTTCTGGAATAGAGCCACAAGAAAAGGAAACCTGGAAACTAGTCAGACTTGATTATTTAGGCCAAAAGGGATTATGTTGGGCAAAAAATTCATTAAAAAAAAACTGAGCTGCCCTGGCTGGTGTAGCTCAGTGGATTGAGCATGGGCCTGTGAAGCAAAGGGTTGCTGGTTCGATTCCCAGTCAGGGCACATGCCTGGGTTGCAGGCCAGGTCCCCAGTAGGGGACACATGAGAGGCAACCACACATTGATGTTTCTCTCCCACTCTTTCTCCTTCCCTTCCCCTCTCTCTAAAAATACATAAATAAAATATTTAAAAAAATAAAAAAACTGAGCAGAAAAATTTGATATATCTACTTGGATTCTGCTGGGTATGACGTACAAATTGTTTTTCTAGAGAAAAAGGGAAGTAGTTCCTTTTGTATCATTTGTCTATTGGAAAGGGGGATGGGAGCCTCTAAGAGTCAAAACTAATTTTACTCTTAACACTTATAATTTGGCTGCCAGGAACTTATCCCCTTGGAACTAGGATGGGAATACTAGCTCAAAATGGAGTAATTAAAAGTAGTTCTCATTTTTGAGAGATTATATGTTTGTTTTTTCTTTCTGAATCTGATTCTTGTTTTAGTTTGGGAATCAAACCAGCGACCTTTTGCTTTGTGGGACAACACCTAACCAACTGAGCCACACTAGGCAGGGCAGACCCAATTTAATTTTTTTAAAATATTGAACTAGGTGACAATTTAACTTGAAAATGTTTTAGAGAGTGGGAAACTAAAGAACTGGAAAAGAGCAAAAAATTATGAAACCCAACAGCTTGTAGACAGATAAGGAAAGTTGAGAAGTCCATTTATTCACAGTAAAGATGCAGAGATTTTAGGCACTGTACTAAAGTGAGGACACTTGATCAATATGGGAAATATTCTTGTGCAGAAGTCCTGATGTCTTGATCTGCTTCAGTCTGTATTGCTTCACAGCTATCATCTTCCATCAGTGTCCTAGAGATCCCCTTTGTCTCTCTTGTGTCAGATGTTTCCAGTTAAATCCCCTTATTTCCCTTTTGCTTGGTGTACTTCCACGTATTGGTGAAGCACATCTTTCATTATGTTTTGAAAAGAAAAAATGAGAGGTAAATATTTTGAGACCTTGCATGTTTGAAAATGTACTCTTATACTTGGTTCCTATTTTGGCAGAGTATAGAATTCTTGAGTAGTCTCCATTCCCAATTTTAAAGGCATCTCCTAAGTTTTCAGAGTTGCTGCCAGGAAGTACGAAAACCTTGCTTTGACATCCAAGGTGACTATTGGAAGTCAGATGCCATTTTGATCTTTTTATATATGAAACTACTTTTTATCACTATTGAAGTTAGTCCCATTATTTTGTCCCAATATTCTGTTCCAAGTAAGGGTCCATTTTCATTCCTTTTACTTGGTATTTGGTGGGATCTTTCAATCTTTCAAACTGTCCTTCAGTTTAGGGAAATTGTTTTGAACCATTTCTTTAATGATTGCTCATCTGTTCTCAGTCTAGAATTCCTGTTACCCACATGGTAAATGTCCAGGATTGGTTCTCTGATTTCCTTTTCTTTCAGTTTCCAGCTGTCTTCTAGCTGTACTTTCTGGATTACCTTAACTTAATCATCTAATTTGACTGTGTTAGTTTTCTGATCTCAGATTTTTAATTTCCATAAACACACACACACACACACACACACACACACACACACACACACACATATTTTCTCCCTGCATATTCTGTGATCTCTGAGTTTCATTTTTTTGTTTTTCCTGTATGTTTCCTCTGGTCTTTGATTTTTGTGTTATAGGCTTTCCTCAGTAATCATGGCAGTCTACTGCTTAAGAATAGAACACTAAAATCCTGAAATTATAAACTGAGAGTGGTGGAAGGTGTTTTTCAATTGCTTCACCACAACCTACCTGAACTATCTGTTTTCTAATTCAGTCTCTTTAGGACTTTCTGTGATACAGGCATAATTCTGAAATATTATGGTTTGGTAATACCACAGTAATGAAATGAGTATCACAGTAAATTAAGTGGTAATCTTTTTGTTGATGGAGCATCTTCCTTTTAATTTTGGGGAAAAAACCCTCCTGTGAAGTGAAATAAAGCTAAGCACAATAAAATGAGGTATCCTGTAACTCTTCTACTCACCTGCTTAAAGTGCAAAAATAGTTGGCTGTAAGAGTCCATTCTTTTCCCCTGCACTTTTGCTTCTGTAATCCATTTATGTATTTATGTAAACCATTTATGCATTTATATATTTGTCAAGACTATCCTAGTCATCTTTTTAAATACTGGTTTTCTTTGCTGCTGTCCCCAGCTTGCTTCCTTTCCTTTTGAAAATCCGCTCAAACTACAAAACCTCTAGAAGTTTCCTTCCTCCCTCCCTCCTCACCCGAGGATATTTTATTACTGATTTTAGAAAGAGGAAAGAGGGAGGGGGAGAGAGAACCTACCATTGATTGCATCACGTGGGTGCCCGAGATTTAATGGCAACCCAAGAAGGATAGAACTTTTTGGTATACGGAAGATAGCCCAAGCAACTGAGCCACCTGGCCAGGGTGAGAACTTTTAGTTCCTCAGGCAACCACCATTATGTGTTACTTTTCCAGAACGTACTTTTCAAGTGTAATTATATGCATTTATTTTTTTCTATATATTTAACATGCACTGAAAACCTTATATGATGCTGTGTACCTCGTGGATGCCACATAAAGGCTTGCCAATGGCAATTGGAATTACGGTTGGGCAATTCTGCATCCGTTTATGACATACATGCAGGCCACACTCGATGTAATAGAATTTTAAAAAGAAACGGTATACCTCTCAGAAAAGCAGTCAGTTCTCCAAGAACACGGAGGCTTTGGCTACCTTGCAAAGGCGGGTGGGGAAGCAGGATGGTAAGCGCCTGGCAGGTTAAAAAAGTAATTAAATTCAGACTCGGATCTGGAGAAGGTGCGAGTTCTTGTTCAGCAGAGAACGCCATCTGCAAAGTCGACAGGGCGTTTGTTCACGCAGGGGACTTTCCGCTGAACAGGGGAAATCAGTCTCGTGGGTTGTAGGAAATCCCAAAGGCTGCTGCTGAACTTCCGGTAGCGCTAGCGCAGCGCGCGTCCGTTGGACGGCGGCGGGGAGCACAGCCATGGACCCAGTGTCCCTGACCTTGCCTGAGTTGGCCTCCAAAGCCAGCTCGTCGGAGGCGACGGACTCGTTACTCTACCCCACAGGTGAGTACCGCAGGGCTGGGGCGGGGCTGAGGGCTGGCGGGTCCGGCAAAGACAAGTTTGGTCTAGGACCTTCTCACACTGGTCGTGGCCCCTGGAGCGCTGGGCCCCAATTCCAGAGCCGCCAAGGCCGGGTAGACGGACTTCACTCAGCAGCTGTGTGGCCCCCCGGAGTTCGCTCCTTGGAGTTGACTTCTAGTGGCCCTGGGGCAATTCCACAGTGGCCAGTGTAACTTATGTTTACTTCTCCCGCTGCTGATGGGACAGCCCATTGTTACTGTCCTTTTCTATTAAGAACTTTGACATCAAAAAAACTGACGGGAGCCCCAGTGGGTTTTGTCTCCGTGCTTGGCCCCTCCCACCTGAGAAGTGCCTGGAATCTCCGGAAGCAGTTTAGAAAGTTTCCCTAGAGAATGTGACTTTCTAGAACCATACCCTCCTCTCCATTTAGTAGTCAAGTCCTTAACAGCTCCCTCGATGAGGGAGGCAACAGTCTTCTGAGTGGACTCCTTCCCTTCACTTAAAACAGGCATACAGTTCCTACCATGACTTAAGTTCTGGGCTAAGTGCTGGGGTTACAGAGATGAGTTATGCAGACGCTGCCTTAGAGAATCTAGGGCATATAACCTTGTAAGAACCACAGAGGCACGCCAGCTGACTGGTGTGGCTCAGTGGACTGAGTGTTGGCTGTGAATCGAAAGGCCACCAGTTTGATTTTCAGTCTAGGGCACATGCCTGGGTTGTGGGCCAGGTCCCCAGTTTGGGGTGCATGACAGGCAACAACACATTAATATCTCTCTCCCTTTATCCCTTCCCCACTCTAAAAGTAAAATAAAATCTTAAAAAACAAACCACATGGGTTCTAGCAAGGGACTTATAACTCAGCTTGGTGTTCACAGAAAGCTTTTTGGAGGTGAGGACATGAATCCTAGTTTTAAAGGGCAAGTCAGTCAGAGGTAGAAGGGTTTAAAGGGTTTTCCAGACCGGTGATGACAAGAATAAACGCATCAGCCACAAAACATCATATGTGGTAACCACAAGTCAAGCAGTTGAATATTTCATTCAGCTAGTATATGTATGCAGTGAAAGATGAGGAGTTACTGGAGATGATGTTCCATTCTGACCTTTTCCCCAAACACATAACCAGCTTTATCAACGACTGGAATTGTTTCCCCGCAATACCCACATACTCTAAACTTGTTCAACCAGCCTTCCCCATTACATTCACCAGTTACTCAGGCCATAAACCTCTCTTTCCTCCTGTCTTCAGAATATATCTCAAGCCACACTTCTCATCACCTCCCACCATTACTTCCTGCCTGAATATGGATCTCCTGGTTTCTACTCTAGACTCTCATACAGACAGGCCTGTACAGTAGCCAAAATTATCTTTAAAACAGAAAGTGAGTGCAATTTTCTGACTCAAAGCCCTCCAATAGTCTCTTGTTACTTTTAGAATAATCTCTTACTGTGATATACAGTGTATCCCATGTCTGGATCTGATCCAACCTCTGCCCATCATGATGACTGCCACACCTCATTGCCTTGTAAGTTCTCTAAGCTCCCAAACTTATCCCTGCCTCATGGTCTTTGCATCCTGTTTTTTCAGTTTTCTACCATATTTAAGTCTCTGCTTAAATGTATCATCCACAGCCTTGCTTGCCCATCCTATTTTTTTTTTAAAGAGCACCACACCCCCCACCTCAACTCCACCACCAGCCCTTATTACTCTATTTTCTCCCTGTGCACCTTAGTGCTTCCCAAAGTACTTGAAAAAAACCCCTGAAGTTTGGGTGTTAATTGTCTCTACTACCAGAATTAAGGCCCATGGAAGTTGAAACTCTCATTCTATTTTTTGCTTCATTTCTAGTGCCTGGAACAGTAAGTACATAGCAGATTCTCATTAAGTCTTTGTTGACGGGATGAATGGGTTTGTACGTACCACTAATGAGCTTGGCTTCTATTTTATAGGTGATTGAGAGGGTCTTTACTGGAAGAGAAACATGGGTAGATGTACATTTTAGATAGATCTCTCAGGCAACATTGTGAAGAATGGAGTAGAGTCATGACAGAGAATGCAGAAGCTGGGAGATGAGATTATTAGAATGGACCAGGTGAAAGATATTGAGAGCAGGCCAGTCCACCTTCCACACTGCTGTCAGAACTCTCTTTCTGTTAAACACAAATGTGGGCATACTCATACATGCACATGAGTGTGCATGTACACACTCGTATACATGCACATATGTGTCTTTACACAGGCCAAGGTACTTTGGGTGTTAATTAGGACTTGTTGGCTGCAAATAATACAGAAACAATTTGATATAATTTAAGCAAAAGGGATGCTTGTTGGTGGGAAGCAGGGAGACCAGACTCTAAGTCCTAGGAGCATGGATGTTCTATCATTTTGCAGAACAGGCTTGTGGAACATCTAGGAACTAGGACCTGAGAAGCCATCATAAACTTTGACAGCACTCTCTTATTTCTGCATCTCTTAGCATATCTGCTTTGTTCTTCTCTTTCTTTGGTCCAGTATTTCTGATAATGAGGTAGAAGATAGCTACCTTCACAGCCTCCCAGTTTTTACATCTCCTTAAAGAAATCAGCCCAATGTGAACTAAAATCTATTCTGAATTCTATATATGTGGGAGATGAGCAGATAGGTTCTCTGGGGCTGTCAGCTGTACTTAGGGAAGTGGAGTCGCATAGTACAAACATGCCTGCTAGGGTCATCCCTGTATCCCTGTGTGTGACTGTGAGCTAGATGGGTACCCTAAAGAAGTTCACTGAACATTTTACTCCTTGGGTGCCCACTTCTTGCCTGCAACAACACATTCATTTTTTTTCCTGTTTATACATTCTAAGGCTGTTCCCAGTAATGCATTCTGACTATCCCAAATACATATTTAGTCATACTTTCCCTACAGTTATATCAAGTCATGTCATCCAGAAACAATGTGATAATAGCCACTTATTTTCCAAGGTCATTACCAAGCTTCTAGGTATTGTCTATTCCTCTTCTGTTTTGGTCTTCATCCAATTGAAGTATGTTGTCAGAGGGCTCTGTGATAAAAGCTGACATCCTTAATGAAAGAACTAAGATAGTAAACTGCAATAAAAACTATTGATCACAGGATAAAAAAAGGAAGAAATTTTCAGGTCAGCACCATGAATTGGTTGCCAGTCCACAACACAGACCATACTCTACTGGAAGGGGATTATAAATGGAAATACAATTTTAGTGAATCTTATTCCATCAGTTTCACTCATTTCTTTAGTGGTAGAATGGATGATTACCCTGGATTCTGCCCTCTGGATGGATTGCCCTTGTCTGGTGGACTTTACACCGTATCTCTGGGAAGAGGAGCATTGGGAAGACACCCCTGACACCCCTGCAAAGGCCATGGTTTTAGCAGTCCCTTCCAGGATGGAGCTGGGCCTGAGAGACCAAGATTCGATGTGCTAATTTGAGTAGCCATAGTTCATGTTTTGCTGGCTTATAATATTTCTGTGGTTTCATTCCGTAGAACCTTTCTTGGCTACCAGTTTCACTTTTGAGAATTCTTGTCAGGTCAGTCTCCGTGAGTCCTCAGGCCTGCTAGACCCAGTAGAAGGACCCTGGGAAGCTGATCTTCCTTCTTCTTAGTATCAGCTACTGATAGAAACCAATGGACTCTTCCTCAAAATGTTCCAGCCCCCACGATACATGTCTGAGTCTTTATATACAGTTCCCGAGTTCAGATGGTGAGGGATGTTAGATTACAGAAGTGTATTTGGTCCAGGAGTTCCAGGTAATACGTAGCAAGCATTCATATAGTGAGGGATGCCTGTCTATGTAAAGGCTCTATTGTGACTTCCCCAACTGCACAGAGTTATGTGCATCCTCCCATCCAGAAGAATAAACAAGTTAGAAGAGCCAAGATCTTTTAGGAAACTATGATGAGGGGATGTTTTAGCAGGAAAAGCCATCATGGGGAGCCTGTGTGTCCTACCTTGGGTTTCTGTCCATCAGCATTGCAAACAGGTCACAGCACAATGTTGTCACCACTATTGTATTCTCAGGTACCAAGACCCAAGGAACCTGTGAACTTGGGAGTACAGCTCAGACAGGCACAGAGCCCCCAAAGTAAGCACAGGGGGCCATGCTTGTTATCAGAGGCTGACATCTCAGCCTCATGCCGCACACCTGTCTGAAGGTTCAGCTTTGTACAGGAAAGGGTAACTGAGAAAATGTCTAGCCCTTGTACAACAAGGGGTGTTGCATATTCTATCAAACATTATATTGTTTTATTAGGGAATTTTAGCACTAGTAATTTAAGTGTTGGACACTTTTTAGCCCATGTGCTTTATAGATTTTAATACAAGTGTTTTTTAAATAATACAGTATTCTATCAAAGTAGACTTTGGGCCTGAGATGAATAAAATATTGGGATTTTTTTCATATTTTCATCCTAGGATGAGGGCCTTGTGTTATCAAATTTAAAATATATTCTAAAGTGTTGAAAATTGTAAAGTGTGCTATTGTTGGAGAAAGTGACAGGTCAGTGGAACAAAACAGAAGTACAGGAACAAGTCCAAATCTTTGTAATAATTAAATATATGAAAAGAAGATTTTAAGTCAGTGGATAAATCAGTGGTTAACCACTATGAAAATAAGTTAGCACTCTATATCATTCTTTACAATAAAGTTAATTTCATATTAATATTTTAATGTAAAATAGAATTCTATAGTATAATAGAGGTATTTTCTAAGTATGTCCCCCTCACTTGGGTACAAACTGTAAAATAAAAATTTTTATAATTTTATCAAATCAAAACATTTAAACATTCTATGTATCAAAGAACATTCTGAACAAAGTTAAAAGACCACACATATGTCTAACAAAAGGTTAATATCCTGAGTACATGACAAATCAATAAGAAAATAGTGAATAACCCAATACAAAAAAAATGCACTAAGGACATCAGTGCCAAAGAAGAAATGCAATGCCACCATATGGTATATTGAATTCATAATTACAGATTATGATCCACTTCTCTCTGTACTTTGTGTTCTTTTTTTTTTTAAAAAAACATATTTTATTTATTTATCTTTAGAGGGGAAGGGAAGGTAAGAGGGAGAGAAATATCAATGTGTGGTTGCCTCTTGTGCATCACCTGCTGGGAACTGGCCTGCAACCCAGGCATGTGCCCTGATTGGGAATCAACCGAGATCCTTTGGTTTGCAGGCCCGTGCTCAGTCCACTGAGCTATACCAGCAAGGGCATGTTCTTTCTTTTGATATGGTCATCTGATCTTCTGTCCTAGCTGTGCCTTTGTATGGTTTTAAATCAGGTACGCAGATATCCCCTCATTTCTTTTTCAAAGTTTTCTTCAATATCTATGCCCATTTATTCTTACAAATAATCTGTGTTTTCAAGTTCTTTAAAGTAAGCTTTTCAGGAGTTAAGTTGAAATGACATTAAACCTAAAACTTATTTGGGGTAGAATTGACAGCATTATAATGTTCAGCCTTTCTATCCAGGAGCACAAATTTTCCCTATATTGCAACTGAGCTTAAAACAACTCATTCATCATGTTATCCCCCTGCTCAAAAACCTTTCCTGGCAGCCTTTCACCATCTGTTTTTCAAATTCTTTTCCAGCTTTCTTAGCACAGGCTCTTATTTTCAGACCAGCTAGTTTTATGTCTTGCCGTCAGAGCTCTCTCTTTGCTTTTTCCCACATTACTGCTTCTGCAAAATCTTTCCATCCTCAAGCCTGTCTCTAGATTGTACCTGCTCAAGGCACATGTCCATCCCACAAGGAGCACTTCTTCCCCTATATCCATAGTATTTCCAACTCAGAAGTTATATTACTTTGCAGTATTTATTCTGTTGTTTTCCTAATTGGCGTTTGGTCTCCTGTTTATTTTGTAAGCTTCTTGCAGACAACAGTTCTATTTCATATTTCTTTATATCCTTGGCTGTACTGTTTGGTACAGAACCCATTCAGCATATATGGCTACTGAATACTTAAAATGTGACTCATCAAATTGAGATGTGTAAGCACAAAATATACTGGGTTTCAAGACAAAGTACAAAAGAATGAATTTTTATATTGATTAAATGTTGAAAGGATAATATATTGGATATAGTTGGTTGAATTAAAATTAATTTCACCAATTTCTTTTTGCTTTTTTTAATGAGGCTTTTTGAAAATTTTCACCTACCTGCAAGACTCACATTTCTGACATGAATTACATTTCAGGAAACAAATTAATAAAAGAAGAAATTCATCGTTATGGGAAATAAATGCTAAGCTCCAAAGTGGAGTCTTCTGACTTTGTGAAATGCAAGATCTAATATAAGGGAGACCAAAAGATCTAACATTTCTGAATTACGAAAAAGGACTTTCAGGAAATGCTTAAGTGATTAACCTCATTTAAATTTAAAATTTTCACCATTATATGGGTAAAATCTTTGTTTCAAAACTAAAATTAAAATGTTCTCTATTACAACCGCATGAATAAGAGGATGAGCATTGGAAAAGGCAGAGAAATGTTAAATGGATACTCATGGCAAAATTCATAGCTAACTGCTAGGTTAGAGAAAGTAACCTCTCAGTGACAGGCCAGGTAGGATATTGCAAACAGCTGGCTTTTTCTTCCCCCTCTGATTCCTCCCTTTTTTTCAGTTTTCCTCTTTCTTTTATTCCTCTCTTTTTTAAAAAATAAAATAAATTTTCTATCTTTATGTATCTTTTTCTCCTAACATTATAATGCTAGATTAAAACATATCTAAATTAAAGTATATTGCTCACTTTTTTAATTCACCCAAAATTTATTTTTGAGTATCATATGACATTGTAAGAATTTTTTTTTACAGGTAGCCAACTATTTCTTGAGTACACCATTGTTTTCTTGTTGATTTGTAATGACAATAATAATTATTGAGAGCTTTTTATGGCCAAAGAAATGTTTTGAAAGCTTTGTCTTTAAATTCCTGCTTCTGTTTCTTTAATAAAGGTTTTCTTCATGTTTTGACATTTAAAATGAATTCTTTAATGTTTTCTTTAATTAAGCTATTAAAAAATATCATATAAGTTAATTTTCCACTTGGGTTACAATTTCTTTTTCCCTGAGAATTGAAAATCATAAAAACAAGTGCCTTCCTTCTACTCTAACACTAGTGGAGGTGATATTGAGACCAAGCAAGGAAACCTCTTTTCCTTTCTCATCAGGGGTATTTCTTATAGGTGTCTTCCAGGTTGCAGAAAAGATGGAAAAAAGGACATGTTCACTTTGCCCCAAAGACCTCGAGTGTAGTGTCCTGTACTTTGCACGATCAGAGAACATAGCTGCTCACGAAAACTGTTTGGTAAGTTACTTGAAAGCACATGAGCCCTGGCTGGTATGGCTCAGTGGATTGAGTGCCGGCCTGTGAACCAAAGGATTGCTGGTTCAGTTCCCAGTCAAGGCACATGCCTGGGTTGATGGCTAGTTCCTCAGTAGGGGGCACATGAGAGGCAACCACACATTGATGTTTCTCTCTCTCTCTTTCTCCCTTCCTTCTGCTCTCTCTAAAAATAAATAAATAAAGTATTTTTTTAGAAAAAGAAAAAGAAAACACATGAGTTTTTTAGGGAAGGACATGTAAAATAAAAAAATGGTACTATGAATACAGAGAATGATGAGTTGGCCATGATTTGGGCTTTTAAGTAGGGATTTGGGAGGAATATTTTTCTCTTTTTAAATTATTTCAGATCTATTAAGATTACTTCTAATTTTATTTACAACTGATAGAAGACACAAGAATTATAAAGAAGCTTTTTAAAAGAAATTTTAATGAAATATTTCAAGTGTAACAGATACTCATAGACAATTTAACCAAATTTGTAAAATCAGGATATTATATAATATTGTTTCAGCTTCACATTTTCTAAAGAAATTAACATAGATACGTAAGAACCCTCTACTTCTCTCTCTTCCCGTCTCTTTATTTCTCCTGAGAGATAATTGCTATCACAAGTTGGTGTTTCTTATTATCTTGTATTTTTAATTTTATGCTCCAACCACATATATTTAAATATTAATAAACAGTATCTGGTACTGTTTTACATGTTCTTGGACTTTATAGAATTTCTCCCAAATTCTATGGATCATTGAGATTTATCTATGTTAATAAATACAACTCTGCCTTTAATTTTAAATGTTATGATATTCCATTTCATAACTATTTAAATTTTTTCTTGGGAATGAGTAGTTAGGTTTTTCCAGGTGGTTTTTTGTTTGTTCATTTGTTTGTTTGTTTTTTATGATGAGCCATCTGTCACAAACTTCCTTGTATAGGTCTTCTAATTCACTGGAGAATTTCTTCGATCTAGGGCACATAGCGAGAGCAGAACTGCTGGGAAGGGAGCCTTGTGCACCTCACTGCATGTTCCAAATAGCTCTCCACATTTTGACTTCTACCATTGTTTCAGAATTTCTTTTATTCCTTGCCAACACTTGATATTATGAGATTTTAATTTTTTCTTCTTTGACTAGTGTAAAGGTATCAGCCAATGGTCATTGGTGCCAATCGAATGCCAACAGGAATCCCCAGTTTGGGGTGTGGTGAAGGAAACTTTATTCAGTGTAAACAGCACAATTGTGTTACAGTGCAATTATGAAATAGCAGAGCTGTGCAACAGCACAGCTGTGAGGCAGCCTTGGGGCAAAGCCCCTCTTCTGTTAGACAGCGCTTCTCCAACAAGACATCTTCAGTGTCTTCAGTCTTGGATGGAAAAGGAAAATGTGGTCTCCAAGCCAGAGGGGAGTTGACATATATAGAGAAGTCTCTGTCCCTGGTCCCTGATTGGTCCATCCTCTTGCAGCTGAGGACTCCAAATCCTCACAGTTTAATTGTTCCAAAAGCACTGTCCTGCCCAGGCTGGTGTGCCTTAGTTGCTTGGAGCGTCCTCCCCTAAACTTATTGATCCCAGTCAAGGCACATGCCTAGGTTGCAGGTTTGGTTCCCTGTCAGGGGCACATGCAAGAGGCAAATGATGGATGTTTCTCTCTTACACTGATGTTTCTCTCCCTTTCTCCCTCCTCTCCCCTCTTCCTAAAATCAATAAGCATGTGCTTGGGTGAGGATTAAAAAAAAGCACTGTCCAGGTTGGTCAGTATGGAGCTGCTCAGACTGGTCAGTGAAGATGCTAGCGGTTATAACTGTACAGCTCTACTTGGATGGGGAGAGCCTCAGTAATATTGGTCGAAATAAGATTCCAGGAATTCTTTTATCAGGGCTAGCTCAGGTGGCAAAAACACAGTGCAGATGGACAGTTCAGTGCAGATGGCAGAAACCTTAATGCAGGCTTCTTCCTGAAGTAAGGTTTACATGAGGAGATCCTGCTTAGAAATAGCAGCTAGGCTTTGGGGGTGGGGGTTTCTTGTTTGTTTGGTTTTTAATTTTGAGCCTGGTGAGGATCCCTTCTTAGTACGTATCTTCCTTCTGAGTCTACAAAGGTCTCTTGTTGTTTTTACCTGCTGTTCTTAGATTATTAGTGGGCTTTTGCCTTGTTTGCTGTGCTATTGCATGGTTCTGTTTTTCATTTCTGTGACGTGTTCATATACTACATTTTATCTTTGAGGTGTTGGTTTTGCTTATATGTACTTATTTACATAAAATTAATTGTAATACTTCATTATATATGTTGCTTTTAATTTTATTTATGGTGTTTTCTATCATACAGAAGTTTATAATATAACTAAAGTCACCATTATTTTTCTTTGTAATTTGTGAGATTATTTCTCCCCTAAGAAATTCTTTACTAAGATTCTGTTTTTTTTTTTCACAAATTTCAAGATTTGGCTTTTCTCATATAGCTTCTTAATTTAATTGTATTCTAGTATGGATATACTTTTATTTTTATGTTTAACCCCTTTTCCCAGCACTATTTATTGAATAATCTATCCTTTCCTCACTGATTTGTAGTAATAATAATGATAACTATTATTATTATTCCATGTTCACTAGGGATAAGGTAATGTTCTGGAAGCTTAACCTGTATTAAACTATTACCCCTCGTAGCAGCCCTAAAAAATAGGTATTGTTATACCCAAAGATAAAACTACTGAGTCACAGAGAAGTTAAGTCACTTGCCCAACATCACAGAATTCTCACCCAGACTTTCTAGGTTTAGAACCCTCATGTTTATCCAATGTGCTGACAATATAGTATATGTGTACAGATGTGTTTCTAGCACTCTATTCTGTCCCATTGGTCACTTTGTCTATGGCTGAACTAGCACAACACTGTCTTAATTACTATGATTCTAGATAAACCTTGGCTATTTTATTTTATTTTTTTCTTTGAATTTTGGACTCAGCTTATCATGTTTCATAAAAATTCCCATTTGAATTTTAACTGGAACCTCACTGAATTTATAGATCAATTTGGGAAAAAATAGGCACCCTCATGATATATGAGTACTTCTGTCTGTTAACAGGGTCTGTCTCTCCAATTATTCAGGTCGTCTTTTATGAATTTTAGAAAATTTAATAATTTTTTCTATTGATGCCTGCACCTTTGGGTTAGGCTTTTTACTAGGTTGTTTTGTTACTTTTTTCCTAATACCTGTTTAAAATGAGCTATTACTGGTGTATACAAAAACTATTGATTTTTACTTATTATACTTATACAATAGTCTTGTAAACTCATATTAATTTTAAAAGTCTCTAAATTCACCTGTATATTTTATTTGGACAAGCCTTATCTGTAAATAGAGAAGATATTTTTCTTTTTGATTTTTGGGCCTCTTAATTTCTCTTTATAGTTGTATTGCATTTTTCTAGAACATTCTATTATAATAGTGATTAGAAGCTTTTATTTAGTTATTTAAGCTTTTAAAAGTATATTTTATTGATTATGCTATTTAGTTTATTGATTATGCTATTGATTATGCTATTTATTGATTATGCTATTGAGTATGCTATTTAGTTTCCCAAATTTTCCTTCTTTATCCCTCCTCCACCCTTCATCCCCATACCTCCAGCATTTCCCCACCTCAGTTCATGTCCATGGGTTGTACATACAAGTTCTTTTAATTCTCTGTTTCCTATACCATTCTTAATCTCTCCCCATATATTTTATGCCTATCAATTATGCTTCTTATTCCCTGTACCTTTCTCCCCCTATTCTCTCCCTCCCCTTCCCCACTGAAAACCCTCCATGTGATGTCCATTTCTCTAATTCTGTTTCCATTCTGGTTGTATCCTTAGTTTTTGTTTTCATTGTTTGTCTTTTTTTTAGGTTCAGTTGTTTATAGTTGTTTGTTGTCATTTTACTGTTCATAGTTTTGATCCTCTTCAATTTCTTAAATAATTCCCTTTAACATTTCATATAATAAGGGCTTGGTGATGATTACCTCCTTTAACTTGACCTTATCTGGGAAGCACTTCATCTGCCCATTCATTCTAAATGATGCTTTACTGGATAGAGCAGTCTTGGATGTAGGTCCTTGCCTTTCATGACTTAAATACTTCTTTCCAGTCCCTTGTTGCCTGTAAGGTTTCTTTTGAGAAATCAGCCAATAGTCTTAGGGGAACTGCTTTGTAGGTAACGGTCTCCTTTCCTCTTGCTGCTTTTAAGATTCTCTCCTTATCTTTAATCTTGGGTAATATAATTATGATGTGCCTTAGTGTGTGCTTCCTTGGGTCTAACTTCTTTGGGACTCTCTGAACTTCCTGGACTTCCTAGAAGTCTGTTTCCTCTGCCAGATTTGGGAAGTTCTCCACTATTTTTTCAAATAAGTTTTCAATTTCTTGGTCTTCCTCTTCTCCTTCTAGCACCCTTATGATTCAGATGTTGGAACATTTAGAGTTGTCCCAGAGGTTCCAAAGCCTCTCCTCATGTTTTTGAATTCTCCTTTCTTCATTCTGTTCTGGCTAAATGTTTATTTTTTCCTTCTGCTCCAAACCATTGATTTGAGTCCCAGTTTCCTTCCCTTCACTGTTGGTTTCCTGAATATTTTGCTTTATTTCACTTTGTATAGCCTTCATTTGTTCCTTTATTTTACAACCAAGCTCAATCAGTTCTGTGAGCATCCTGATTACCAGTGTTTCAAACTCTGCATTAGATAGATTGGCTATCTCCTCCTCACTTAGCTCTTTCTCTGGAGTTTTGATGTGTTCTTTCACTTGGGCCATATTTTTTTGTCTCAGCGTACCTGTTATGTTGTAAGGGGGCAGGGCCTTAGGTATTCTCCAGGGCAGGGCAAACCTCTTTGCTGTGTTGTGGTGCTCTCTGTTGGGGAGGTGTCAGTGAGAAAACAATGTGGCTTGCTTGCTTGGCTCTAACCCCACTTTCCAATGAACTCTCATGTGAAACTGGGAGTTTCTTCTACTGTGGCAACCCCTGCCTAGTTTAAGGCTAGCTTTGAGTCTTAGTGTCACATTCAGCCAGCCCTGCCCCACCCGTGTGGTCTGCCTCCTTGCTGCGGGTCTCCTCCTACCAACCAGCTGCCTGTCTCCTTCCTACCAGTTCGGTTGAATGTTTCTTTAATTCCTTCATTGTTGGAGTTCCATGCAGTTTGATTTCCTGGTATTTCTGTTTGTTTATTGTTTTTAGATTGGTTGTTATTCTCCTTTTGCTTATGTGAGGAAGCGAAAGGTTTCTACCTAGACCTCCATCTTGGCCAGAACTCCTTTTTAAGCTTTTAAAGTAGGGAGCCTTGTATTGTTTCTTATATTAATAAGGTGCTTCTAAGGTTTTAAATTTGTATATACTTTCCCTGGCTGGTGTAGCTGAGTGGATTGAGTGCTGGCCTACGAACCAAAGGGTCATTGGTTCGATACTCAGTTAGGGCACATGCCTCGGTTGTAGGCCAAGTTCCCACTGTGGGGTGCACAAGAGGCAATCACACATTGATGCTTTTCTCCCTCTCTTTCTTCTTCCCTTCCCCTCTCTTTAAAAATAAATAAATACTGTCTTTTAAAAAATCTAAAAATAAATTTGTTTATACTTTATGTTTTTAATACTTCACTTTATTAAAATAAGGATATTTCCTTTTATTTCTAGCTTGCTAAAAGTTAGAATATTGAATATTTTGAAAGATTGCACATACAGTAAAAAGAATTTTTTGTTGGAACCATTTGAAATTAAATTGGGATACCTTTCTCAAATACTTCAGTGTGTGTATCTCCTACAGTCAAGTATGTTCTTTCACATAATCATGGTATAACCATCAAAATCAGGAAATAAAATTAGTACATATTACTAGCACCTAATTCTCAAACCCCTCAGTGTTCATCTGTTGTCCTAATAACTTTCTTTATAAGAAAGAATTCTAATTCATGGGTTCTATATGGTTTTCATGTCTCAAATTTTCTTTTTAATTTGTTAGTAATATGTTAAGTGCTTATTTTCTGCTGTTAAACCATTCTGATATTTAACACTTTGATCATATTTTAGTCTAATATACTGTTAATGTTAATTTGCTATTATTTTTGGTTAACTTCATTGGTATAATTTATATAAATCAAAGTACACTTGTTTTAAGTGTATAGTTCAGACAGTTTTGCTTTTTTTAAAATCCTCACTCAAGGACATGTTTATTGATTTTAGAGAGAGAGGAAGGGACAGAGAAAGAGAAATATTGATGCCAGAGAGAAAATTGATTGGTCATCTCCTGTACACACCCCAACTGGTCATTGAACCCGCAACCTAGGTATGTGCCCTGACCCAGCATGAACCTGCAACCTTTGAGGTACGGGACAGCCAACTGAGCCACCTAGCCAGGGCCAGTTCAGAGAGCTTTAAGACCTGTATTTACCAATGTAACCACCACCAAGATACAAAACATTTCCGTTACTGCAGAAAGTTCCTTCATGCCTCCTTGTATTTACTTGCTTCCTACCCCCAGTCCCTATAAATTGGTCTTATCTTTTCTTGATTCTCATATGAAAAGAATCCTATAATAGATATTCCTTTGTGTCTGGCTTTTTTTGCTCAGTGCAGAATTTGCTCAGTACAGATTCTTCCATGTTATTGCATATATCTGTATTTTTAAATTTCTGCATAGTATTCTATTGTATGTATATATCTCAATTTGTTTATCCATTTACCTGTTGATAGACATATGTGTCATTTCCAGTTTGAGGATATGAGGATATATCTGCTATAAATATGTACATGAGTCTTTGTATGTGGGCTTTTTACTTTTATTTTTCTTAGATGAAGACGTATAAGAGAAATGCTGGGTCATAAAGTAAGTGTATGATTAACTTTAAAAGTGATTGCATCATTTTACACTTCTACCAACAATATGCAAGAGTTTTGTTTGTTCTACCTCCTTGACACTTGGTATTTTCAGTCTTTTTCGTTTTAGCCAGTCTAGTGAGTATATGTTGGTATCTGAGTGTTGTTTTAATTTGCCTGAGGTTTATTGATATTGAGATTCTTTTCATGTGCTTATTCAACATTTGTAAGTCTTTCTATAAGTGTCTGTTCAAATGTTTTGCCCATTTTTAATTTAATTGTTTTTATCTTATTATGAGTTGTAAGAGTGTTTCCTATATTCCTGATACAAGTCTTTTGTCAGATAAACATTTTGTGAATATTTTCTTCCAGTCTCTGACTTGCATTTTTGTTTTCTCATCAATGTCTTTCAAAGAGCAAAAAGTTTTAGTTTTGAGGAAGTCAGAATTATTAACTTTTCTATGTAGTTTCTGCTTTTTCTAAGAAATCTTTGCTTATGTGCCAGTATCACAAAATTTTTAGTTTGTGCCCTTTTTGTTATATGAGTGTATGTGTAATGTTCATCTTTAATTCTGAGGTAGATTAGATTCTTTTGGTTTCCAGTAACATAAAGAAATAAAAGAGGCTATATGATAAGGTTGTAGGGGCTTTCCATGGCTCCAGAAGGCAGGCATGCAGGTGGGTCTAAGAAACAAGCACTGGAAAGCCATCCGGAACCCAGGATGTGCTCTCTAGCCCTTATATTTGCTTTCTACTCTTTGCAGACTTGCTTGCTCTGACCATGTGGTTCAGAGCCTCTTCCACTTTCCTAGGATAGGGAACCTGATTGTTTCAGCTTGGGGACAGAGCCCGAACCTGTTCCAGTTAGCCATTGGGGGTTGGGGTTCTGTAATAGAAAACAGATTGGGGTTTGGGGCCACGTGCAAAGAAAGGCAGTGTGGCTTGTGATCTGCTCACATACTCCCCAAAGTGGTCACTATTCTACCATCTTCCACTCATGGTGAGTACTTCTTTGTACCATTTTTGACTTGTAGCTTTCACCATTAATTTGTGATTAGTCCGGGCTTTTTCATTTTCCCAATCTGCAGCTGTATTCTTCAGCACTTGTGGAATGTGAGGATCATGATCCACGTAATTATGATAGAAGTTTTGATGTGGAAGCAGTAAAGAAAGAAATCTATAGAGGAAGAAGGTTGGTAAGTATAAGTGATTTTATTACTCATAGAAGATGAACAGACCCTTGGGATACCTTGAAAAGAAAGTCTGTTTGATTGGTAAACCAAGGATAGAGATGTATCTTGGAGAGCTAAAGGAAATGGGATCTTTATGGGAAACTCAGATTGGCTGAACATTTAATATTTAAAGGTAAATGGCAAAATGCTTCATCAGCAAAAAAGATGTAAGTTAGAATGGTTTTGGCTGAAAGTAGAAGGAATGCCAACTTAAACTGGCTTTAATGAAAAGGATGCTTATTTTCTCACTTAGCCAAAGGAGAAACAGCCTTAAGGTTGGTTGATTCGGTGGCTCAATGATGTTATCAAGGCCCTATCATGCTCTTTGCCTTCCTAACCACAAATCAGCTGGTTCCCTTGTGTTCATAGAATGGCTGCAGGCAGCAACTGAATCATAGGGCTTTCTTGTTTCTATCTAAGGAGAGAAAGTTCATCCCTAAGCATGGAATAAGAGCCCTTCTGAGAGTTTAATTGGGCCACACCCTTCTTCCTGCACCAAGGAATTACTAGAGGTGACTATAACTGATCAGGATCTACCCTTGCAGCTGGGGTCAGCTTTCAGTGATAAGGAAGATTGCTGAGTACTTATCCTGCTGGGTCCATTGCATTAGACTTCCTCCGTGAAAGGCCCTTCACAGCAAGTGTTAGTACCTAAAACCCTTACCACTACCATAAGGTTAATGATCTGAAGAACATTTATTTAGCCCTTGCAAGATGTCAGCATATATGGACAGTTTCTTCACAGCTTGACGTGCTTTGAGAAGAATCAGCACAGGGTGCTCAGCAAGCAGGTAGCTCACTGTGGCTGGGGCACAGGAATCCTTCCTAGTTGGGTGAAAATGAAGATGAGGAAGTGGGAATTCAGAGAGAGGGAATAGGATGTGCAAAGGCGTGGAAGGCAAGAATGACATGGCACATTTATAATACTGTAAGCATATGACTCTCCATTATCTGTGTTGACTTCATGGAATTCTATAGGATGTCCCAGAGTACATGAAACCATTCCCTTGTTGTTAGATAATGAGTTGATTCTGGTTTCTCCCTATAACAACTAATGCTGCAGTAAACATCTTTGTACACATATCCTTGTGTACTTGTTTGAGTGGTACCGTAGAGCATATTACAAGAAGTGGAATAGCTAAGTCAAAGAGAATGCTCTTTAAAAATTTTTAAACATGCTAATGGGATGGGAGTAAAAGACAGAAAACTGTACTTGGACAACAACTAAAATAATTTTTTTTTTTTAAAAGTAAAAAAAAAATTTTTTTTAAACATGCTGACAACCCCCAGGAAGGTTGTACCACTTTATACTTCTGTACATAGTGGATAAAAAAGCACTGCTCCCAGCCCTTAACAAAAAATGACTATCCAAACTTACTAACTTTTGTCAGTCTGAAAGAAAATTTTATCTTGCATTTCCCTGGTCACTAGAGAAATTGAACATTATTTTTTTTAGACTTTTCTTATCCTCTCAGCTTACCCAGCTCCAGCAGTTCTTCAATGATCCCTTTACAGTAAGTGGCTCCACATCATAACCATGATCCCTAAGAATCACTCTTTTCCAAACACCCTGTACTCCCTCTCCCTACCCGCCATTTCCTTACTCTCCTAGCAAAGCCCCAATCCCAGTGAAATGCATCTGTGTTTTGCCTGCTTGTCTGCATATGCTGAGTAGTGCCTACACTTGAGTAATTGGGAACTGGAGAAAACCCACAAATGTGTTGGCTGATCTTAACTAGATTCATGGCTTACAGACCTCAAACAGACCTTCAAAATACCTCACTCTCCACATTTACTGTTTCATATTTTCATCTCTCTTTAAAACCTTTCCCCACATCAACTTCCCATTCCCAAGTTAATAACTACACCTGATTTTTAATAGACTTTATTTTTTAGAGCAGTTTCAGGGTCACAGAAAAATTGAGGGGAAGTTTCAGAGATTTCCCATGCCCCTCACACATGCACAGCCTTCCCCACCATCAACATCCCCCACCAGAGGGTGCATGTGTTAAATAGTAATGAACCTACATTGATAGATTATAAACACCCACAATCGATAGTTTACATTAGGGTTCATTATTGTACATTTCTTTGCCTGGTTTTTACTGAGAAAATGGCAGCCAGTAGGTAGGAATTCCTACTATCTAAACCACCAACCACCTACCTCTGTCTCACCTGGACCTCTGTGCTGTGAAAGCTAACCCTCCTTTTGGACTTTGGGACTAGTCCCCTTCCCTTCTTAAGGAGTAGACCCTTATGAACATTATGAACAGATCATGTCATCTTAAAAAAAAGTCCCTATACACAAAAAAATTGTCAATTGCAATGTCACTTCTCTGTCCTTTGTTGACCTTTTAGCAGTATTCATTACACAGTTGTCTGCACCCTGCATCTTGAAGCACTTTATTCTTTTGACCGCCTGGACACAATCTGCTAGTGTATGTCTTACTTTCTGGCTGCTGTTTCCTAGGCACTTTGGCTGTTTTTCCTTCTCTGCTCAACCTCTAAAGTTTGGAGTAACCAGTGCTCTGCCCTGGGCCCCTTCCTCAATGTGAACAGCCTTCCTACATGACCTCATTCAGTTCTCATGGCTTTAATACTGTATTTATGCCAGTGGTTATATCTCTAACCCTGATGGCCAGCCTGACACAGCTACATGGTATCTAACAGCATCTCATGTTAAACTGGCCAAAAAAAAAGAACACACTTCCATCCTCCCCACACACACACACATGTATACACTCTATCCAAACCTCTTCACTCCTCACTTCAATAAACAGCACATCATTTGTCCATCATCATCTCATCAACCTCCCAGCCCAGCATCAAGCCTGTCAGTGCCACCCAACAGACTTAGCATCCTCTGCTTCTCTGTCTGTATCACTATTCCGCTGTAATGAAGTTGCTGGTCTCCCTTTTTTGGATGGTTAGTGAACACTACTGATACTTGTCTTGCTTTCTTTCCTGCTCATTCTTACCCCAGCCCATTCCCCACACAGCAGCCAGAATAGTGTCTTTAAAAAATATATTGCTCACTTTATGCTCCCCTTGTATGAGGGTAAAACCCTAACTCCTTACCCTGGCTCATAAGCCCTACATGTCACAGCCCTACTACTCCTTAGATCTTATCCCAGACTCTCCTGTTGCCTTCTTTTCTGTTTCTACAACGCTACCACCCCCTGCCCAGCACCGTCCTTCCAGTAAGTTTGCCAATGGAGTAGCTCATTTTTGCTTACAGAACAATAAGGCCTTCTTCTTAGAATGTCCTTCTCTTTGTTTTTTGTTTTTTTTTTTTTTTTTTGTTTTTGCATGCTAGGAACTCTTATTCACATCTAAGCTTCTTTATCACCTCCTCAGAGACACCTTTACTGATCATCCAGTCTGAAGTACAGACCCAGTGATACTGTGTAACTTCACCTTATGCTGATTCTCTACAAAGCATATATCACTGTGTTTTTAAGTTTGTTTTATGTGACCATTGCCTGTGTCCACTATAATGTTAACTCTGTCTGAGCAAGTAGCTTATCCACTGTTGTTTCCTTATCCTAGAACAGTCCCTGCAACATCACAGCTACTCAATAGCCTTTAAATGAATGTTTACTAGTCATTGTATTTCTTCTCTGATTTGCTACTTCACATTTTTCTATGGATTAGCAGTCTTAATCCTCTATCATATATGTGGCAAATATTTTTCTTTCAATCTTTTCCTTTATATTTTAATGGTATCTGCCACCATAAAAATAGAAAAGTTTAAATGTTTTATATGTATAGTCAGGTCTATCTGTCTTTTTCTTTGTAGCATTTGGGTTTCCCGCCTGCTTAGAAAGTCTTTCTTGTCTCAATATCATGCTTTTTTTCTTTCTCCACTATTTTCTAATTTTTAAAGTTTTGTTTTTTAAAATACAGTTTTAGCTTTAATCCATGTGAAATTTATTTGGGAATATATTTTGAGGTAGGGACCTAACTTCTTTTTCCTACAGATATGGCCAGATGGCCCCCAAAATTAAATGATCATTTTTTGTACCCTGATTTAAAATTCTGTCTTCAACATAATCTAATTTCTCACTCATATTTGAATTTTCTTTATTTATGTGGCTGCTTGTGCTGACCTTGGGATATTGTGTGAGCTATCTCCTGTTTTGCAAGATGGTTTCTTTGTGCTTCCACTTCATTCAGCCAGAGTGTGATATAAATCAGCCTTGGTCATGGCTCAGATTCCCCTAAACCCATTAGATTCCAATGGCCACATACTGTCCTCCTAGCCATTTCTATACCACCTACATATGTAAAATACCAGATCAACAGACTAATATATATAAAGCAAGAGAGCAAATAAATTGAACTAAGTAAAACCTTATTACTCAGGTTTTTTTGTTTTTTAATTTAAAATTTGGGGCCCTACTACATAAATTCCAGAAAGGTTTCACTTTATTTCATGTTGTTCTCGGTCGTAATTTTGTAAAACAGGCATTGTTTAAGAGTCTGGATCTAAGAGGGGGCTTGGCTGGAGATCATACAGCTCTTAGTGGCATGGCCAGGAGCTGCCCTATCCACAGACTCAGTGTCCATAACAGGCCCCCATGCCTACACCTGGACAATGTTGTCAACCCTGCTTTTTGAAAATCTCTTTTTAAAAGAGAGAAAGATTTTTTTAAACAAAAAGGTTTTTCTGCTTTTAATCAAATCATTACAATATAGCCCATGCCAAGCATTCTAGTTTGCTAAGCTACCAAGTATAAGTAATGTACCTGAGGATGTTAGGACTGCTGACTTAAAAATAACATTTAATGACATGTTTAACTTTAAATTTTAGGAAAGATTATAAAAAACATATGCTTACTCAGTATAATTTATTCTTTTGTAGAAATGTACATTTTGTGGTAAAAGAGGAGCTACCGTGGGATGTGATGAAAAAGCCTGTGCCAAGAATTACCACTTTTTCTGTGCTAAGAATGACCACGCAGTTCTACACACTGGATCTGAAGGAATTTATAAGTATTTAATAAAACAGTTTTAAAGCTTCATTTGGGGGACTTGAGTAAGGAATGGTTAGATTAAGGCAAGGAGATTTTTAAGCTAATATTATGCAAGTCGTTTCCAAGTAAGAACTTGGTTTGGGATACTTAGTTGGGAACCTGACTTTACAACACCTTGTATATATATCATAGGAAGAAAATAAGCAGGATTAGTTTTGCTTTTAGTTTTGGCTGTGCTCTTCCTACATCCTTCTTTCCTGGTAGAAAGCATTGGTTGTCATAGTGGCATCTGTGACCTACCTAATGGGTAGCTATGAGACTGGGAACCAGTTCACATTTGCTCTTTTCTACAAACAGGAAAGGAGCCGTACTTGTTAGCCACAAGTCCATTATTTATCCATCTTGTCTGCTGAATAAATGTCTTTTCCCACCATTGTCACTGCTATCTTACCTATAAATAGATTAAAAAAATAATAAACTATGCAGCAGTACTTTAGCCCTTGAAGGAACTACTTTGTGTTGCTTTTGCCTTTTAAATGTTGTTTCATGTCTTCAATCATTCTTTAGTTAATTTTGACCCAATAATGCATATTTCAAGTCCAATAGAATTATATTTGTTTTATCCAGGAAGAAACTTGAGCTTCCTTCTGACGAAAGGTATCAGTTCAGTTAAATGATCATACAGTATGGTAAAAAATAAATCAGTAAGCCAGCTGTTAACTGAATTGATTCAGGTCATGCTAAGTTAACTTATGTTAACAAAGTATAAAATATGTCTTATAAAGTTGAGGGAAAAAATTCTTTCTTAAAAATAGTTTTGACTTGTTTAACGTTATGAAATAGAATGAAACAGAATAATTAAAGGTGAAGAGGCAGGCAGACACTTCTTACTTCTTTAGGTTATATATGTGATTGCAATTGACATTTTAAGTTCTAGTGAAATATATATATATATACAATCACAATGTGCTGAATAATAGGATTAGTTAAGTGAGAGCATCATTTTTTAATATAATTTTTGTAAGATCTGTTATATTCCTAAATGATATTTATTTTATCTTTTTAAAAATATATTTTATTGATTATGCCATTACAGTTGTCCCATTTTGCCCCTTCATTCCCCTCCACCCTGCACACACCCTCCCACCCACACTCCCCCCCTTTAGTCCATGTCCACATGTCATAAGTTCTTTAGCTTCTACATTTCCCACACTACTCTTGCCCTCTCCCTATTTTCTCCCCACCTTCTATACTACTTATTCTCTGTACCTTCTCTCCCCCTCCTCCTCCCACTCCCATTGCAAACCTTCCATGTGATCTCCATTTCTGTGGCTCTGCTCCTGATTTAGGCGTCCGCTTAGTCTGCTTCTGTTTTTGGTGTGGATATTAAGAACTGTAAGTTTGCTGTCCTTTTACTGTTCATATTTTTTATCATCTTTTTCTTAGATAAGTCCCTTTAACATTTCATATAGTAAGGGCTTGGTGATGATGAACTCCTTGAACTTGACCTTATCTGAGAAGTGCTTTATCTGCCCTTCCATTCTAAATGGAGCAATCTTGGATGTAGGTCCTTGCCTTTAATGACTTGGATTACTTCTTTCCAGCCCCTTCTTGCCTGTAAGGTCTCTTTTGAGAAATCAGCTGACAGTCTGATGGGAACTCCTTTGTAGGTGACTGTCCCCTTATCTCTTGCTGCTTCTAGAATTCTCTCCTTCATTTTAATCTTGGGTAATATAATGATGATGTGCCTTGGTGTGTTTCTCCTTGGGTCCACCTTCTTTGGGACTCTCTGAGCTTCCTGGACTTCCTGGAAGTCTATTTTCTTTGCCAGATTGGGGAAGTTCTCCTTTACTATTTGTCCAAATAACTTTTCCACTTGTTGCTCTTCCTCTCCCCCTTCCCCTTCTGGTACCCCCACAATGCAGATGTTGGAACATTTAAAGGTGTCCTGGAGGTTCCTAAGCCTCTCTTCATTTTTTTGAATTCTTGTTTCTTCATTCTTTTCTGTTTAGTTGTTTCTTTCTTCCTTCTGGTCCACTCCATTGATTTGAGTCCCAGTTTTCTTTCCACCGCTATTGGTTCCCAGTGCATTTTTCTTCATTTCACTTATCATCGCCTTCATTTGTTCATCTAATTTGCGACCAAAATCAACCAATTCTGTGAGCATCCTGATCAACAGTGTTTTGAACTGTGAATCTGATAGGTTGGCTATCTCTTGGTCACTTAAAAGTATTGGCTCTGGGGCTTCTAGTTGTTCTGTTTGAGTCATTTTTGGTCAGGCGGCTCCTGTTACATATGGGTGGCAGAGCCTTAGTTATTTACCAGGGTGGGGCAACCTAGTCGCAGGGTTGTGACGCTATCTGGGGGGCAGGTTCAGAGAGGGAATAGTGGCACCTGTTCAGCTCTCTCTCAGATTTCCATCCCCCTTCACTGCCTCCCACAAGCGCCTAGTGTATCTGCATGCAAGTTTGTGTCT
This sequence comes from Carollia perspicillata, assembly GCA_004027735.1. Classification (NCBI taxonomy): domain Eukaryota; kingdom Metazoa; phylum Chordata; class Mammalia; order Chiroptera; family Phyllostomidae; genus Carollia; species Carollia perspicillata. Next base: position 2,548 of record PVKM010003512.1, on the reverse strand, counting down.
GCATTCGGCCAACCGCCCTGCATGCTTTGCTTGTCTCCTCCCCACATCTGGGGCCTGCAAGCTCTGTGCCACCAATGCTCCTCTGTGCTCCCAGGTCTGGCAGCCACTGGCTTTTCCTGCCGTGTTCCTTCTCTGCCGACTTCTGATTCCACCCCTCTTACTGGTCTGGTTGAATGGTTGTTGGATTTCCATAGTTCAATTTTCTGTGTTCTGGTTGTGTTATTGTTTATAAATCTTTGTTGACCTTAATCTTGGTTGTGTGAGGAGGTACACTGTTTCCACCTATGCCTCCATCTTGGCCGGAAGTCTCTCCCTAAGTGATATTTTAAAATTCCATATGGAAGCTAGATGTTTTCTTTCCTGTGGACACATATCTCCAATTTTAATAGCCATTTTATGCCAGTAATACTTCTGAGTGCTTTATAAATTTTAATTTATTTAATCTTCATAACAGTCCCACAAGATAAATACTAAGGAAACTGAGGCCCTGAAAGACTTAGTAATTTGGACCCAGGCCACACAGCTTCAGGGCTCCACATTCCCTGCTCTTCACTACCACATCCACTGTAAGTGTAGGGTCTATATGTGCAAAACAATACAGGCTTTCCTACAATTAAAAGAAGTTTGTTAAGTAATTTTAAATCTGATTTTGAGCAAGTTTCATAGGTATTTTGTTGTTTGAAACTGGAAAGGTAATACGTAAATATGTTAATTTTGTATTGTACTTCTTTTTATATTTGATTTCCTGAGAAATTTATAGGTTGTAATATTCTCTTTTACTTCTTTATTGAAGTATAATTGACATACATCATATTAATTTCAGATATATAACAATGATTTGACATGTCTATGTATTGCAACATGATTGGCATTCTAAGTCCATTTATTATCTGTCACCATACAAACTTACATATTTTTCTTGTGTTGTGAAATTTTATGGTTTACTTTCTTAGTGACTTTCAAATTTACAATACAACATTATTGACTACAGTCACCAAGCTGTACATTACATCCCCATGACTTACGTATTTTATTTTATTTTAATTGTTCATGTACAGTTTTCTGTCTTTTATAACTGGAAGTTTATACCTCTTGATTCCCTTTGCCCATTTCACCCACATCCTCACCTCTTCCTTTCTGGCAACTACTGATACTCTGTTCTCTGTATTTCTGAGATTGGTTTTGTTTTGTTTATTCTTATTTTTTAGATTCCACATATAAATTCAATAATACGTTGTCTTTTTCTGTCTTATTTCACTTAGCATAATAGCCTTGAGGTCTATCCATGTTATCAAGAATGGCTGAATTTTTTTTTTTTTATGGTTGAATAGGATTCCATTGTGTGTGTGCATGCTGCACATCAACCACATTTCTTTACCCACTCATCTATTTTTGGGCTCTTAGGTTGTTTTCATATCTTGGCTATTATAAATAAAGTTGTAATGGACATAGGGTGAATATATTTTTTGAATTAGCATTTTTGCCTTCTTCTAATAAATACCCTGAAATAGATTATATAGTATTTCTATTTTTAATTCTTTAAGGAATTTCCATGCTGGTGCCCATAGTGTCTGCACTATTTTACTTTCCTACCAACAGTGTATAAGGGTTCTTCACATCTTCACCAACACTTGTCTTTTTTCTTTTTGGTAATAGCCATCCTAACACATGTGAGTTGATATCTCATTTTGATTTTGATTTGCATTTCCCTGATGATTAGTGATGTTGAGAATCTTTTCATGTGTCTGCTGGCCATCTGTATGTCTTTTTGGAAAAATGTTTATTCAGAGTCTACCCATTTTTAAATCAAACTGGGTGCTTTTTGCTCTTGAATTGTATTAGTTCCTTATATATTTTAGATATTAACCCCTATCGTATGATTTGCAAATATCTTCTCCCATTGGTTGCCTTTTCATTTTTTAGATGGTTTTCTTCACTATGCAAAAGCTTTTTAGTTCAGTATAGACCATGTGTTTATTTTTGGTTTTGTTGTCCTTGCTTTGGAGTTAGAGCCATAAAAACATCCCTGTCATGGAGCTTATGATCTATTTTTTTCTAGGAGTTTTGTGGTTTTAGGTCTTACATTCAAGTCTTTAATCCATTTTAAATTCATTTTTATGGTGTAAGGTAATTTCATTGTTTTGGATGTGGCTGTTCAGTTTTCTGAATACCATTTATTGAAGAGACTGTCCCTTCTCCATTGTAGATCATTGCCTCTTTTGTCATAAATTAATTGAACATATAGGCATGGGTTTATTTCTGGGTTATCCATTCTGTTCCACTGATCTGTATGTCTGTTTTTGTCTAGTACTATGCTATTTCCATTACTGTAGTCTTATAATATAGTTTGATATCAGGGAGTGTGATGCCTCCAGCCTTGTTCTTTTTTTTTCAAGATTGCTTTGGCTATTTGGGATCTACAAAAATTCTACACAAATTTTTTAATTATTTGTTTTATTTATGTAAAAATACCAATGTTTGCAGCTCTACTAAATTTATGTATTAGTTGTAACATTTTTTCTTTTTTCTTTTTTTAACTTTATTTTAA
>PVKM010003511.1:0-56759 GCA_004027735.1 Carollia perspicillata | reverse complement strand
CTGAGCGGAAGCGATGCCGGGCCTTCAACTCCGCGCTAGGGATAGACTTACCCCCGCGCCTGGAACTCAGGGTAGGCAGCAGAAGCTTCTTCCCGGGAAGAGCAGGCCGCGCACCTGTGGTGACCTCCCGGGCCTGGGAGGGCACATCCGTGTTTACTTCGAGCTAGTGAGATCCCGAATAATCCAGAGCCGTCGTTACTCCGTTGGAGTAACTTGCCCGGCGTCATAACTTGCCCGGCGTCATTCGGCCTGACAGAAATGCAGGCCAGTTCTGTTACCTTCAAAATCTGCCCAAATTAACTGCCATAGACATTTTTCGAGAGAAAGTTTCCGTCCCGAACAGGCACCTGGGTGTGAGCACAAGTGGCGGTGGCTGCTTTAAGCCTGGCTTCCTCAGACAGCAGTCTGGCGAATAAGGTTCCAGAACGGGAAGCTTCCTGAGAAGTAAGACTGGAAGGACACGAAAAGACACCTCTGTCCAAAATGACCTTGTCCGAAATTGCCAATTTAAGATAATGAAGCAGATTTCGAAAAGAAACAAAGAGAAGAGACTGAGAAGATCTGGAGACAGTTAAAGTCAAGCCTACAGATACAAGAAGATTAATCTATCAATACTTGGAGCTTTTGGCACTGAGCTCTGAGCCAGTAGTACCTCCGCTATTCTGAAGAGAATATTAAAAATGAAGATATTATCTTCGTCAGAGGAGCTTGAAGCAGTTAGCAGGCAAAGGTGCAAAGTTAGTAACATGTAACATGCCGGTGGAGTATAGTATCTTGCGATACATGAGCCAAGCTATAATATTGCTTTTATCTTTTAATCAACAGTTCTACTTTGGAGAATATTTTTCAATGGTCTGACCTGAAAAAAAAATGTGGGCGCGCAAAGGTATTCATAGCATTATTTTCCAAAGGACAGAAGTTCGAAGGAGAAAAAAATGTCTAACAAAGGAAAACGGCTAATTAACACCAGGTATTTTAACCTCAGGAATTCTTATGTAGATAACAAAATGACAGTAGAGTGTAATCAATTTATACTTGAATGCATAGCAAATATGTACATGACTCAACTGCATAAAAGAAGGTTATGCACATAAAGTTTAAAGATAAGGAGTGAGTTTGTATAATTTAATACTTCTTCCATTTCATCTGATATACTTAACTGCGCAATTCTTTCCAATTCAACTCTGTCCCCAATGCATTCCTCCCACTAAAAAAAGAAGATATTTTGTAATTTTCCCACCACCTTAATTTTCAAGATGTATGAAATATGTTACATGAGAGCGTGTCTTACGAGGAAGTATTTCTGCCAATTAAGTATTTCTGGGATAACAGTATAGTTTTTCCTGTAGTGTCTCGACAGAAAAATATAACAAAGGTTAAAATCCTAGCTCTTATTTTAATACCATAAAAGTTTCATGGAGGGTCATTGGGCAAACTCGATCAAGATTCTGCCACTTCTAGTAATTCTATTTTAGAAATACGGAGTGTTTCCCCAAGACTTAGGCAATTTAGAAGGCTGTTCATGTCAATGCTATTTAGAATCATGAAAACCACAACCTAACTTCAGCACTTGAAGAATGGTTAAGTATATCTGGTACATTCTCACTCAGGACAGGCATATCTCTATATAGCCATCAAAATTCTTATTTTCAGAAATAATTGAAGGGATATAGGTCAAGCCAACTGTGTTCTGCCATTCCCAGTCCTCTGACAGTCTCCTTCATAGATTTACTTATGGTATTATGGATACATGACCCCTTCTCCCCCTCTGTAACAGTTTATTTGGACTGGGATGGATACAAGACCCAAAGGTAATCAATGTGTAGGAAACTTGTTAAAGCTCTACCCAAACACTGTGCAAGATGCAAGAGAGTTGAGCCTGGCTGGTGTGGCTCAGTGGATTAAGTGCAGACCTGTGAACCAAAGGGTTGCTGGTTTGATTCCTAGTAAGGGCACATACAGGAGTTGCAGGCCAGGTCCCCAGTTGGGGACATGTGAGAGGCAACCACACATTGATGTTTCTCTCCCTCTCTCCCATCCTTCCCCTCTCTAAAAATAAATAAATAAAAATCTGAAAAAAAATTAAAAAAAGAGTTGAGAGTGAGGTAGATTAAATAATGGTTTAAAAGCACATTGAGAAGGCAAGCAGTGGATGAAGGGCAGTGGACATCAGGCATGAGGGTGCAGATAATAAGAGGACATAGGGAATAGCAGCTGAGTTAAAGAGGACAAGCAGTAGCAGGTAACAAGATGCTGAGTAGAACTGCTTGGATTTTAGGAGTCTCTAAAATAACTATAACAGTAAAAACTAAAAGCAGAATGAGAATTGTGTATACCATATTTTAAAATATGTATGCATAAATTATTCATTGAACAACAATTGAAGGGCGACATTAACATTTTAATCATAGATTACAAGATAAATTTTCTAATTTTTTTACAATGATAATAATTTTTAAAAACTATTTTAAAAAGATAAATAGAATGAGACCATCAATAGCCAAAAATTCTAATCAAAGTAAGTTGTATGTAATCAAAGTGATTAGCAGGCAGAAGTCTCTGAAGGAAATAGAATTTCTGAGATCATAAATGGCATCAAGGAAAATCTGGCACTTAGGCTGAATCTTTAAGGAATAAAATGATTTGAATAAATGAAGGAAGTAAAATGAGAAGACAAAGTAAAGACAAGCTAAGGCATAGATGGAGGGTAATGAATAGGATGGCCTCAATAAAATGATTTGAGTACAAAGATATAAGCTAGGGAGAGGTGCTGGATTCTAAGGGGGGAGTGGAAATAAGGAATTTTCTGGGAATTATTAAATATGTTAATAATTAAAGAGTAGTAATGAGATAGTTTTTCATATAACATTTTCTTTATGTTTATTGTTATTACTCAACTTTGAAAATGTTTTCTCCACTCTAGGTATTAACAACATAGACCTAAATTATAGATTGTCTAACTTGTTTCCTGAGCTCCAGGACCTCTCTACTGGAATTTCATTGTTTCATAGCTGTCATAAAATCATTTGTATCATATTTTTGTTTTGTTTTTCACCCACCTCATCAAATCTAAGCTTTGTACTATAACAAAAAAAAATGTCTTTTTCCCTTCTCACCTTCTGCAACTGACTTCCCCAAACTATTACAACATCCTCAAATCCCCAAATGGCCCTTTGATTGCTAAGAAATCAGTCTCTGTATGGTCTCCTACACTTCAGTCATTCCCACCTTTAAATCAGGGTAGATGTTTATCTCCTAAGTAGAATGCTGGACAACTTTCACTCCTGCAAATCATTACAATCAACCTCTTTCAGAGATGGCTTAAACTCTCACCTCCTGGAAACTGCTTTCCTAGTAACAACTGGGCTTCCAGATTCCCCACTCCCCACCCCCACTAGTCCATTATTATGCAGTCACAGCTTTTGTTCTTAAGTTTCATGCTTGGGTCTCTCTCTGCTTTGTTACCTCTTCAGAGGCAAGAACTGTGCACTTGCTCCATTTGAATACTTCTCCACAGCTTGTAGTACAGTGCTGGCCAAAAATACTCTTAAAATGCTTAATGAAATAATAAAATTAAAAGTTTCCTAGAACAATGTATGGTTGTAAAAAATGATGTCTTGAAGTTTCCCTTGTTTCCACAGTTTTCATATTGAGAGAAATAGTTTGCCCTTTCTAAAAGCTAAGTGGACAGTTTCCTAAACAGGATAAAATTTTTATAACTCTGATACCTCAACTCTGAGGCCATACCCATCTTTTGAATTGGGCACAACACAAACTGGTTTTGTTTCTTTTGTCCTGAGAAGAGAGTGAATGAGTTTTTAGAATTTTCTAGTCTGGTTTTTCATGAATCTGAGAATATCTTAGGAATCCTATTTGTAGACAAATGATGAATTTATGAGCTTGTTAACTTACAGGAAACTTTTCCCGAAAATAGACCAAATGTTGCTATCTAATAACTTTGAAGTTATTAAAGATTCATTTGACAAATATTTTTTGAGCATCTATGTGCTTGGCAACATGCTAGGCACTGAAATGTCCATAGCCTTCATTTAAATGTCATGAGGAGATGAAGGATTGAATAGAGGAAGCAGGTAAAGCGAATACTAAAGAGCTCAGACCTAAAGTTTGATTAACATGTAACAACACAGTATATTTTTAAAATTTTAATGAATGACCCAAAGAATGAATTTGAGACAAATATGTAAGAAAGGTCTTGAGAGAGTATTATTGAACATAGAACAGCAGATGGCAAAATATGGCTTTCATAAGTGAATAGAGAGAAAAATTAGCAGAAAGAAATAACTGTAGAATTAGCCTTTTGAAAAAATATTCTAGAATGAAGGTGGTGGCAGGTGGAAAATGCAAGATAAGACGTAGATGGTACCAAAGTTGATTGAATGTTAAAGGACCATTAGAGGTCTGTGAGGAAAACTTGTGCTGAAACTGAGCCCAAGGCTTTTGGCATTAATGGAAGCAAAATTGTAAAGCTAGTCAATTTGTCCTTCCTTTTAACATCTTTCTCACTTCTACCCACCCTATTCAGCTGCTTGTGCCCAGGGCTTTACCTTAGTCTTTCAATGCCTTTCTCTCTTTTCTCCTATCAAAATTTTCCCCATTTTTGTTGTAGGATTGTTACCCTACCCTTTCATTTTCTAAGGAGCCCAATTATCATGTAGTAAATGGATACTTGAAAATTATTAGTGTTTGATACTATTTTTTGCATTTCTCTCTACTCAAGACTGTGTTCTAATGTAACTTCCTGTAGACACCAGAGTATGAAATTTCTCAAATGAAATTTTAAGCATTGTGGCATATCAGTAGGATTTTTTAAAAATATTTTATTTATTTATTTTCAGAGAGGCGGGGAAGGGAGTAAGAAAGAGAGGAAGAGAAACATCAATGTGTGGTTGCCCCTTGTGTGGTCCCTACTGGGGGCCTGGCCTGCCACCCAGGCATGTGCCCTGACTGGGAATCAAACCAGTGACCCTTTGGTTCTCAGGCTAGAATTGAATCCACTGAGTCATACCAGTCAGGGGATTTGTTTTTTATTAAGCAAGGATACCTGTCCAAGTATAAGCTATGGAGTGTGTGTATATAAACATATGTGTATACATGTGTATGTATATGTGTTGGTGGTCACACATATACTATACACATGCATACATATAACCATATAACATATATATCAAATTATAATCATGATGTATGACAGTTTATTTATTTTATAAAAATAACTCATTTATAAAATGACAGTTATTTTTAGTTCTTTAAATATGTTGTATGTTTATAACTCTATCTTCTTGGTAAAGTTAGGAAAATAGTATCTGTCCTGTCTTCATTAAAAGGATGTTTCAAAGATCAGGTAAAGTTTTACATGTGCAAACCGTACCTAAAGTATAAAGAAAAAATCATCATTATTATTTCTCTTAAGATTATAACTGAGACTTCCAGCCAAGATGGAGGCATAGGTAGACAGACTGTGCCTCCTCGCACAACCAAAATTAAGGAAAACAAAAATTTAAAAACAAAAAAACAACCAGGACTGACAGAAAATTGAACTGAATTGTACGGAAGTCTGACAACCATTCATCCAGACCAGTAAGAGGGTCAGAGTTGGCGGCTGGCAGAGAGGGGTTGCAGCAGGAAAAAGTAGAAGCTGGTGGACCTGGGCATGCAGGCGGCAGTTGGCAGACCCCAGGCATGTAGGTGGCAGCAGAGGAGAGGCAACAAGCAGACCCAGTGAGGCACGCAAGGTGGCTGGTTGACCACGATCACACATTCACACACAGATAAACCAGATGAAAACTGGCAGCGAGACAGACAGTGCAACCCAGGGCCCCAGAGCTAGGAAATAAAGCCTAAAAGCATTGATTGAAAACAGTTGTAGGGATTGAGGTGCATGGAGAGACTCCCAGCCTCACAGGAGAGTTTGTTGGAGAGACCCACAGGGTCCTAGAACATACACAAGCCCACCCACCCAGGAACCAGCACCAGAAGGGCCCAATTTGCTTGTGGGAAGTGGCAGAAGGGACTGAAATCAGAGCAAGAGCGGAGCAAGTGCCATTGTTCCCTTTCTGACCCCGTCCCCACATCAACTGTATTACAACCCAGAGACGTGAGTTGCCCTTCCCTGGTGAACACCTAAGGTTCTGCCCCTCATATGTAACAGGTTCAACTAGACCAAAAAAAAAAAAAAATGGTGCAAGTAGAAGAACAGATCAAAGCCCCAGAGCCAATACTTTTTAAGCAACCAAGAGATAGCCAACCTATCAGATGCACAGTTCAAAACATTGGTGATCAGAGGATGCTCACAGAATTGGTTGACTTTGGTCACAAATTAGATGACAAAATGAAGGCTACACTAAGTGAAATGAAAGAAAATGCACAGGGAATCAACAGTGATGGGAAGAAAACTGGGACTCAAATCAATGGAGTGGATCAGAGGGAAGAAACAACCAACCAAACAGAAAAGAATGAAGAAACAAGAATTCAAAAAAGTGAGGAGAGGCTTAGGAACCTCCAGGACATCTTTAAATGTTCCAACATCTGAATTTATAGGGGTACCAGAAAGGGAAGAGGAAGAGCAACAAGTGGAAAACTTACTTGAATGAATAATAAAGGAGAACTTTCCCAATCTGGCAAAGGAAATAGACTTCTAGGAAGTCCAGGCAGACCAGAGAGTCCCAAAGAAGTTGGATCCAAGGAGGAACACACCAAGGCACATCATAGTTACATTACCCAAGATTAAAATGAAGGAGCGAATTCTAGAAGCAGCAAGAGATAAGGGGACAGTTACCTACAAAGGAGTTCCCATCAGACTGTCAGCTGATTTCTCAAGAGGTCTTATAGTCAAGAAGGGGCTGGAAAGAAGTATTCCAAGTCATGAAAGGCAAGGACCTACATCCAAGATCGCTCTATCCAGCAAAGCTTTCATTTAGAATGGAAGGGCAGGTAAAGTGCTTCCCAGATAAGGTCAAGTTCAAGGAGTTCATCATCACCAAGCCCTTATTATATGAAATGTTAAAGGGACTTATCTAAGAGAAAGAGGATAAAAAACATGAACAGTAAAAAGACAGCAAACTCACAGTTACTAACAACCACACCTAAAACAAAAGCAAACTAAGCGAACAACTAGAACAGGAACAGAACTGCAGAAATGGAGATCACATGGAGGCGTTAGCAACAGGAGGAGGAGAGAGGGGGAAAAGGTACAGAGAATAAGTAGCATCAACAGTAAGTAGAAAATAGACAGGGAGAGGGTAAGAATAGTATGGAAAATGTAGAAGCTAAAGAACTTATGACACATGGACATGAACTAAAGGGAGGGAATGTGGGTGGCAGGGGGTGTGCAGGGTGGAGGGGAGTGAAGGGGGGGAAATGGGGCAACTGTAATAGCATAATCAGTAAAATATATAAAAAAGATTATAACCAATTATAAATCTCCTTAAGGTCAAGAACTGAGTTTTGTTCATATTTATAATTCCTTAAATCAAACTTTATTTCCGTACTAAAGTAATAGTTAATTCGAAGATAAATACCTTTTATAAAAGTTAATGTTAATTTTAGTAGTCTGAGAAACATGCAGAATAAAGTTTTGTCTCCTTTTCTTATGGAACAGGGGCATCTGGAAAAGAATAAGGAGAGGAAAGGAAGAACATTAGGGGTGGAAAATTTAACTTTTAAAGATTTAGTTAATCATGCTGAAAATTATTACTAGTAAACTTTCATAAGGCAAGATTTTTGCAGTACCTAAGTTTTTAAATACACTTCTTTTAAAAAAATGTAGAGCCCTGGCTGGTGTAGCTCAGTGGATTGAGCATGGGCCTGTGAAGCAAAAGGTCACCAGTTCGATTCCCAGTCAGGGCACATGGCTGGGTTGCAGGCCAGGTCCCCTGTAGGGGACACATGAGAGGCAACCACACATTGATGTTTCTCTCCCACTCTTTCTCCTTCCCATCCCCCTCTCTAAAAATAAATAAAGAAAATATTTTAAAAATGTAGAATAAGGAAAGTATAGGGGGTTAACCATAGTTGTTTGTATAAGTATTTACATCTTTTCAAATTATTTGAAAATTTAAATTTAAACAGTGTTGCTCCTGGGTTGTGAAAAAACAAGACAGCTGAATTGAAAGCAGCAATCAGTGAAGTAAGGTGCTGTGTCATATAAAGAAAATCATATATGGTATATGCAGGATGTATGCATGCAATAAAAAAAAAAGAGCTAACAATTCTTCATGTGAGAGCTAGGATGACCACCCTGATTTTCTCTGACATCTTAACAGTCCTTCCTTTCAGGTCAAAGGCGCTCTCAGTAATAATCATTGGTTCAGCCACCTGTAAGTAGTATCTGGAAGCCTCCCTTTCTTCATCTAACCAGTGACTAAAGAAGTCCTGGAAAACCACATTTCCACAGAAGACTCTTAAGGGACAAAGAGATTGTATTTAAAGTAGACAGCCCCCACCTATTTCATTTTATCTTTGGTCCTAAAAGTAGTGTTTACAGAACTAAGCAGAACAGATGCTTGATACAGATTTCTTATTTTTTTTAAACAAAGTATATGTCTCCTAATCTTTAGAAAAATAATAAGTCAATCAGTAGGAAAAAATGGTGGTATGTAAGGTCTTTTTATAAAGCATAAGTTTTTCTTTCTTTGTCTATTTGCATGAAAACTCTAAAATGCTTCAGGAAGGAAATTTGTGTAAAATAACCATTAAACATCTGTGAAATTACCTCTTTTCTTGAAAATCAACAATAGTAATAAAAGATGACTTAAACATTTAATTTATTTGCTTATGCACTAATATTGTATTAAATTAAGGCAAAATCTGGTTTTAATATTATTAGTCAGTTACAAAATTAAATTGTGAAATGAATTATAATTTTGACTAGTGTATTTGAATAATTTTCCCCCTTCTTGTTTTGTTTAATACTGATTTAAATGTAATGAAGATTAGGATTATTCCTACAAAAAGTGTTTATAGGTCTTAACAGAATGCCTTACTATGTTGATTTGATAGAATGTCAAGGAAGACCAAACTTTGTTGGCTCACTTATGAGTGTCAGAAATGCCCATATGATTAAGCAATTTAAGAATCCAAGGAGATTAAAATGCAAATTTTAGAAGGGGTAATTTGTTTATCTCTTATCAGTTCTAATAGTTTAGAGCAAACTGCTGAATCAGGTAAGTGAACAGTGCTCTGCAGATAATGGGAAATAGGTTGTTAAATTTGGGGAATGAGGGGTAAAATGAGAAGGTGTATGGACATTATGTTGCCTCTGGAAGGCCAGATCAAGAGTGGAGCAGCATCGGAGAGTTTCTGGGTCTTTGGGAAACAGAAAGAGGGAATCTGAACGCATGCAAAACATTTTATTAAAGACTAATGCTAGTTAGGAGATCCAATACTTCAGGTGTTTACCAAAAACCTAAGAATTCTCTGGGAGGAATAACTCTTGGTAATCAACTCTGTGCTTAATAAAGAGGGCCTCCTTTACAAGTCAATTAACCTTCATGACTCTCAATTTATCTAAAAATGAGAATTACAAAATTGACACTGGAGATTCATGTTGTGAGGATTATGTAAAAGCTTTTGTAGCTATGAAGTGCTATGTAACTTCAAGGCCAAAAAGGTAGATAAATGACATTTCTACTTAATTCATAATTTATATTGACGCCAGCAAAAATCAGATGTAAAATGCAGCATAACTATTAGCTGCTACTATGTGTAAGAGAGCTAATAAATGTTTAAATGATAAGAGTTTCCAATAAATGTTAGATGCTATTATTATTGAATCTAATCCTATCCTAATATGTGAGGTACTTTATTGCTAAGCTTTTCCCCTTCTTCCATATCTTCATTCTTTTTTTTCCCACTGGCCTTTTACCCTCTGCTTTCAAACATGCAGTTTTCTACATCTTGAAAGAAATTGGTTGACTTACTGCTTTCTGTTTCAACCATATTCTCCCTTATACCACCAACGAGAAGCTTGTATTAGTAGATCTCAATTGCATAGAAATAATCTGGTTGGCATGATATCCTGTTTCATCACAACCACCTAAAATTCATTCTCCTTCAGCCCTGGCTGGTGTGGCTCAGTTGGTTGGAGCATCAACCCATAACCAAAGGGTTGTGGGTTCGATTACTGGTCAGGGCACACACCTAAGTTGTGGGTTTGATCCTCGCTCTTGGTGCAGGTGCCTGTGACCCCTGATCTGGGCGCATATGATCCTGGGTCCAGGCGCTGATCCCTGGTCTGGTTAGGTATGGGAGGCAACTGATCAATGCTTCTCTCTAGTGTTGGTGTTTTTCTCTCTCCCTTTTTTTTCTCTCTAAAAGCAATGGAAAAACAAATGTCCTGAAAAAAAAATTTATTATCCTGCCACTGTATCTACTTAGAGATATGGCTTGCCTCCCCTTGCCCACTTTATTTACCAATTTTTAATTCATTATCGATGTATTTTGTAGGAATCATAATAGTGACACATACCCTCAATAGTTTTACATTTCACCAATCACTATGGAACATTTTTCATGTTTGTTAGAACCATGGCAACAAGACAGTCTCATTAGTATTATTTTTGTCAGTCCTAAAACTTAGATACATAAATCCTCCTCCAATTTAAAAAATATCATCATGACTCTATGATAGTGATTGGTAGATACAAAACATTGAAGACCCCTGGTTTATACCTGCCATCTCTATTTCCTTCTTTCCTTTTTTCTTTCCTCCATTCCTTGCATCCTCACCCAAGGACATGCTTATTGATTTTTATTTTTTAAAGATTTTATTTATTTATGTTTAGAGGGAAAGAGAGGGAGAGGGAGAAGGAAAGAAACATCAGTGTATGGTTGCCTCTCATGTACCCCCAGCTAGGGATCTGGTCCGCAACCCAGGCATGTACTCTGACTGGTAATTGAACCACCAACCCTTTGCTTTGAAGGCCAGCACTCAATCCACTGAGCTACACCAGCCAGGGCAGCTTATTGATTTTAGAGAGAGGGGAAGGGAGGGAGAGAGAGAGGGAAAGAAACATCAATGAGCTGCCTCTGCTACATTCCCCAGGATCAAACCCACAACCTGAGTATGTGCCCTGACCAGGAACTGAACCCACATTTTGGTGCTGGATGACATTCTGACCAACTGGGCCACATGGGCCAGGGCAATAGTTACCTGAGCTACTTTTATTACCAACCTGTTTTTGTGAGGCTGTGCTTGTGCTGGCTGTGATAGCTGCCTCCAGGACTGACTTAGCTAATTTGCCTAGGTGAACAGGCATCTTCTCTGAATCTCCCCATTTCATGTTTCCACCCCCAGAAACTATACTCTGTCTAAGAAAACTGCCCTTTCAGACACAGTTATTTTTTTATGTCTTTCTCTCTGAGCTCTAATATTCTATCATGAACCTAAAATATTGTGTGAGTATTATGAAATATTATTATGCCCAAACTCTAAAACTAGGTTTGATCTAGAAAATGTTTTCAGGATATAAATTAGAATAATATTTTAGTGGTTTTGGAGTCAAAACATTGATTCAAATCCTCTTTTCTTCTGCAAAATAGGTCATCTCACAGGATTGAATGAGGATCGAATGAGATAATATATGTAAAAAGTAAGAGACATAGCCAATTACTTAAGCACATGATAAATGGTAGGTAGTTTGCACATGGTGATGACAATACCTTATTATTATTATTACATATTTTATTGTTGAAAATAGCAATAGCTATAAGAAGAATAAACTACAGAGTTAAATGTACTAGATTGGATAGAGCAGTTGATGATTTCTAACTCTGACAACCAGTGCACCTTATTATAGAGTAGGGAGCAATTACTTTCTTGACTATCCACATTAAAATTATGTTTGTCATCTGTTTAATATGAGGACAAAACAGATCATTATATCTGTGAAGCTTTTTGTAATTTGTATAGTAAGAAGTCATTGAAGGAAATTATTGTAGGAAGGAGCTTCCTCTGTGAACATGACTCTCTGCAACAATCCACAGGGGGAATTTTGTGGGGCCAGGTCCTGGAGCTGCACTAAGTCTGGAGCTCTGGAACTTGTGTGTTGAAGAGAAAGGAGGAAGAGATGCTGTGGACTATTTAGGGAGAGGGTACTTCCTGAGGGGCTTAGGGAAAGAGATATACTTTTGCAAGTGAGTAAATTCACAATAAGAAGCCAGCGATCACAGGGCCATGTCCCTCCTAGGTAGAGAGTCAACTCCTGAAGAAAGAGGGTAATGAAGAATTAGAAGAACAAAATATGGTTTTCAAGGTGTTATCCATGAGAATAGCTCACCTCTGACACTGAAGGAAGTGAAAATCTCACAGTTCACTCCAGTCCTCATTCTACAAGCTGTGCACATATGATCCCCAACTAGGTAAAAGTGTGCAAGCAAAAATATTTGGAAGACATACACCAAATATTAAACAGCCTTTTCTCTAATCTGTAGGATTAGGAGTGATTGTTCTTTTCTTAAAAAATATTTTATTTATTTATTTTTAGAGGAGAAGGGAAGGAGAAAGAGTGGAAGAGAAACATGGATGTGTGGCTGCCTCTCATGTGGCCCCCACTAGGGACCTGGCCTGCAACCCAAGCTTATGCCCTGACTGGGAATCGAACTGGCAACCCTTCGGTTCTCAGCCACGCTCACTCCACTGAGCTACACCAGCCAGGGCTGATTGTTCTTTTTAAATTCCTTGTAGTCATTTCCACATTTTACAATAAGCGTGTTATTTTTACAATAAAAGTTTCATTGAAAAATATTTCAAAAGGCCTACATTTAAAGCCAATCACCCATCTAGAGAAAGTGAGCCATTGTGTTAATGGTTGCTATTATTTTATGAGCACTCACTTGTATGCCTGGGGACAGTGCACACAGCTTTATAAGTATTTTGTTACTTAATCCTCACACTAAGCCCATGAAGTATATACAGTTATTTATATAATATAGGGTGCAGAGATTAAGTTACTTATCATAGGTCCTGAATTAACAAGCAGTAATACCAGGATGTGAATCCAGGAAGAGTGACTCCAGAGATTTGTATGCATATTTCCACTATAGAACAATGCCATGGTCTATACACACCCTGAGACAACTGGAAGCTCCCTGCCTTGGCTCTGCTTTAGGTATGCCATACACAAGATCTGTTTGTTGGCTTTTGGCTTATTTTAACTTTTAAAAAACTTACATAATAGGCCTTTAGATGCTCTGAAAAAAATATTTTTGTTTTTTTTAGAGTTCTTTTGAAAAAAGGCAAGTATCTCATTAAGAATATAAGCTGGAGATTGAATTTGGATATATACTTGAGGGATTGATTTTGATCAAGCAATCTGAATCATGTTACAAACTTCATTTTTATGTCATTAATGTAGCTTTTCTTTTATTTTTTTAATTTTATTTACTTTTTAAAAATGGATTTTAGACAGAGGGGAGGGAGGGAGAGAGAGAGAGATAGAGAAAGAATGATTTTTGTTCTGCTTACTTATGCATTCATTGGTTGTTTCTTGTATGTGTCCTGACCGGGAATCAAACCCACAACCTTGGTATATTGGGATGATGCTCCAACCAACTGAGTGACTTGCTAGGAATAGCTTTTGCTTTTAAAGCTACTGACTTCTTCAGCTAGTTTTCTAGTCCCTGGACGAGTGTTTTTAGAGATAATTGCAAAGAAGTGGGAAATGTGGACCTTTTTTTCTGTTCAGTTAGTTCAACCAGTATAGGAAAGATGCTTATTGGAAAGCTGAGAAAGAATAGTAATCTAGGTCAAGAGTGTAGTTTTAATGTAATTCTCTGGCATTGAATTTTTAGGTTTGGAAGAGATCTTATAAAGTCTAAGCCAGTAGCTGATCTGGACATTTTTGAGTTCCTTCTTCAATGCCTTGCCATTATCTTTTTCCTCTGGTCTACCATCCTACCACTAGTAACAAGGAACTCACAGTTTCAGGAAGTAGACCTTCTGTTTTAGGACCACTGTTGGTAACTTTTCCGATGTTGAATGGGAATTAGTCTCCTGGTAGCTTCTTATTGGTCCTACAAGTGATTGAAAGAGCAATTTCAATAGGTTTGAAACAAGTCTTAGTCTATTTTTATTGTGCATGATGGCAGAAGTGAGCCCTCACTATGCTTTACATCATTGTTATAGACTTATTAATTGCTGTTATTTATATAGTTATTTTTATTTTATTTTTTAAAGATTTCACTTACTTTTTTTTTTTAAGAGAGAGAGAGGGGAAGGAGGGAGAAAGAGGAGGAGAGAAACATTCATGTGTGAGAGACACATTATGATTGGTTGCCTCTTGCATGCCCCCAATCAGGGACCTGGCCCGCAACCCAGGCATGTGCCCTGACTGGGAATCAAACTAGTGACCTTTCAGTCTGCAGGCCGGTGCTCAATCCACTGGGTTACACCAGCCAGGGCTAGTACTTTCATTTTGAAATGTGCTTTCTGTATAGCGCATTATATTCTGTTTTACCCTCTTATTTGAGAGGATGAGATAGTTTAGACACACATCCCTAGTTCTTATAAGGTATTATAGATCTTATTATTCCTATTTTACAGATGAGAAACTAAGGTTAATAACTCTTCAAAATCACCCATCTATAAAATGGCTACACTGGCATTTAGAACTCAGAGTACCCTAGGGATACATGCCTGGGTTAAATCCTTGCACTTTTTTTAGCCCTGGCTGGTATAGCTCAGTGGATTGAGTACAAGCCTGCAAACCAAAGGGGTGCTGGTTTGATTTCTAGTTAGGTCACATGCCGGGGTTGCCGGCCAGGTCCTCAGTTAGGGGGGCACATGAGAGGCAACCACACATTGATGTTTAAAAAAAAACAAGAAAAAAAATCCTTGCACTTTTCACTGTATGTAATACACTAAAAGTGAGATCAAATGGCTGTCTGTAGTAAGGAGGAAGAGACCTGAGGTCACAGAACTCATTTTTAGAGTTGGAATCAGTCTTGCAGTCTCTCAGTTTTGTTTCTACTTGTTTGTGTAGTTTGCTGGATATTATTATCTTGAAAATATAAATATAGCTCATGTTTTTCCAAGTGGTTGCAGACAATGATGCCTGTTTAATCCTTTAATGTAAAAAGAATTTGTTAATACCCCTAGGACAATATGGACAGCAAACTGATCCAAAATTGGACTATGCCTCTAGTTTGAGATGATGCCATTCTAGAACTTCCAGTATGCTTGCTTTTAAGACATAGTATAAAACCCAATTCTTTCCTTAGTCTGGTCAGTTCTGATGGAGCCCAGGGCTAAAATGAGAGAATATGGTCATTTCCCCAAAAGATTAGAGGGAGTAGTTGGGTACAAAGACACCTAGCACCATCTTCAAATGGACAGGATTTTTGCTAGACATTGTTAATTAGTCAAACTTAATCAATAGATGGGAAAGTTTGGAAATAATGGTCACAAACAAAGGCCTTTATTTTCTAACACATCCTAAACTCCAAATTCCCCAGAGATGGTTTAAGTACACATAAAAGCCCCAAAGTTTAGTTACTTAGAAGAACAAAAATAAATCACAGTTCCCTGAATTCTCTTTCTTTTCAGCCTCACCTGTCCACACTTAAGAACTTTCTGAATTCTCAGACTTCACACCAATGTCAGGCTCTGGCTCATCCAAAGCTTCTCATTTTGGTTAGTTAAAATGCCTCGGAGGCCACCAGAAGGCTAGGTATTGTGAGCTCACGCAGGGCTGTGGGGGAGGGGTGAGCTGACTTGTGGGGGCTCCCTTCTCTAGGAGCCTCTCACTCAGCTTCCAACAAATCTGCATCACATTGAGGGGTTGCACCCCTTTTCTAGGTCAATGATCCCCATTTGTCTCTAGAGCCTAGCTTTCAGATCCTGGCGAGCCATTCTCATTTATCTTCCTTTTGTTTTCAGCATGCATTCTACCTTAACTATTGATAATTATCAGTTTTTGTTATGTACCATGTAGTTTGGTTGTGAATACTGAGGCTTTCCTAGCCCTTCAGTTAAGTCATTCAGGCTCCTTCTAAAGAACAGGGGCTCAAACATCAATTCCTGATCTGACTCTTACTGGATGAAATGGAGTTGGAGTTTCTCAGTCCAAATTTCTCCTTGAATTTTTTTTTGGGGGGGCAGTCAAGAAAGAGATAAGAAAAAATGTTCTTTACCATTGGTTCTGAATCTCTTAAACCTCTTCAAGGCTCTTTCTGTCCTCAGAAAAATGCACACAATTTCATAGGTTCCCAGACCTTCTGATGCCCATGAATGTACCATTTGAATTAGGAACCCTGCCTGCTCTAGTGTCCTTTTGGAGGCATATAAATTCTAAAATAGTATGAAGGAATAAGTAGTGAACGTGGCTTTTGAGAAGCAATAAATTGATTTCCTTTAATTTTCTGTATTTCCATAAGCACTTTCAGCCTCATATACTTAAAATTCTGGAAGCACTGTCCACTACGGCATGGAAAAGACAATGTTTAATTTGTTATCATTTTTTCTTAGAACGTCAACACCCCACATTGTTATTTCATAACATTTTTAAGGGGAATTGAAGCTCCGAAATTCCCAATTCGTTGCATTTCTCAATAAAGTGACCTCTAGTGGACTTTCCTGGTAGTGTCCAGGAAATTCTGGAATAAGAAGCGTTGCTTGCTGGTGGAAGAATAGACAACTGAAGTTAGATTAGTGACTCAGCCACCTAGTGCCCTGAAGTCTGCTTGAAGCATGGTTAGCTTCAGTGCCAAGTCTGGGGCAGGTGAGGGAGGTGAATTTGGATGAAGCAATACTCATCACTGGTTAAAAGTGACTTCAAGAGACCTCAAGTCCCCTGGAACAAATATTTCTCTAGAGAAGGACCAAGGTTATCATCAGTAGATCAAGACCAACCCACTAGATTGATATGAAGGGGGGGGAAATCTCTTAAATAATTAACAGAATAATTTGAAGTTATGATTGACCTTGTAGATAAAATGAAGGAGTGGAATACTTATTTCATGTTTTATGTTCTGTTTTGAGTGTTGGGATTTTTTGGTAGGATGTAGAGAAGGAAATGAACATTTTAAAACTTCCAACTCAGGGCTAAATAATAGTCTTTCAATCTCCCAGTCTCTGTCTCTCTGTCCCTCACCTCATATCCAGCCCTACTCAATAACCAAAAAAAGACAAGTTCCAATCACAGTAATTGCCCAGGGCCTACCCTGGCTCCTTTTCTGGCTCTAGGTCATGTTTCCTGCCTACTGGACCTACATTGACCCCAGTTACCTGGTTCACTCCTTGGAACTTTTACTTGGACTTAACTCTAAGTATTTGTCCACTCCTGGACACTGGCAGAAACTGGCACACTCTTACGGTGGGAAACAGCTGGTTTGAACAATTGGTTTGGGCCTTTCGTTTTATAATAATCCCTCCTGCCCTTGCCTGCTCTGACTTGGTATTAGTCTTGTAATTGTGAACCCATTTCTCAAGTCAGCACCCCCTGATTTGGGTCACATGTTTTAACACCTAGATCTCACGTAACTCTGTGAAGCTCAGGCTTTCCGAGTTAGGCCTGACCTTTTGCGAACCCTACAATGATGGGATTTATATTTCGCTTTTAGGATAAGAAGATTGTAGATTATTAATGAGAATATTTTATTGAAGGAATAGAGAAACTCAATGTCTAATAATATTCTCTATATTAGCATTTAAGATACTAGAAAATCAAGTTCTATTGTGCATTTAATTTTTTTTTATACTTACCCAGGGATATTTTTCTCATTGCTTTTAGAGAGAGAGGAAGGGAGAGAGATAACCATCAACGTGAGAGAGAAGCATTGATTGGTTGCCTCCTGTCAGCACCCAGTCTGGGGATCGTATGCACCCAGACCAGGGATCAAACCCACACCTTAGGTGTGTGACCTAACCTGGGTTTAAAACCACAACCTTTCGGTTACAGGATGATGCGACTGAGCCACACTGGCCAGGGCCTTTTGCTAATGTTTAATATAAGAACATAGAGATTTTTCTTAATACATACAGAACATTTGAAATGTCTACATAGTGGGTGAAAGAATAATAGAAAACAGAAATTATGTGTAAATTTCTGTCACGATAAATTTAACATTTACCTGCTTGGGTCAGAATTATTATCTTGTTTCTTGTCTTTCCAGCTGCACTGAAAACTCTCCAGAGAACCATGTTTACAGCTGTAGCCAGCCATTCATGATCTTAACAATAGGAATCAATGATCCTGTTTAGTGAATAACAGCTCATAAGGACGTTCAGAACACAAATGGGCTATGAAGCTGGCACCCAGGAGGAGTTCAGAGGTTAGTGGATATGAATGGTTTAATGAGAAATGACACTTCACTTCACAAAATACTTCAAGTCCAGCTGGTGGTGGAAGAAATCCATCTGGGAATTAAGTTCATCAGGAGTACAAAAGCTGAGCTAGTATAGGTTTGCTATGATTGGGTGAATCTAAAGTGTAAGTTTCCATGTTCTAACATAAAAGAAATTAATTTTTAAAGTAGTAAATAAGTCTAATTATAAAGCAAATTGAGACTACTCTTTTGAGGGACAAAGTGATTTCTAATTTTCCATAAAAATGGAGAAAAGGTCTTAAGAGTGGAAAAGCAAGAACTGTCTCCTTATATTTAAGATTTAATATACTTTTTTGACTTTTCCCATGGAAGCCCTTTCCTTATTGGATTTTACCATAAGGGGGTGCTCTGGGATAACACTTTCATGCAAAACAACTATCTTTTCTCCTCAGATACTTGAAAAAGAGCAAACATACAGATTTGTTTTACCTCCCATCCAGGTTCACTAACTTTTGAAAGGTGTCAGTTTAAATTAAAAAAATGAAAACGATTTAATCTGTAAACAACCAGTGTCTGACTTTGAAGGAAATGACAAACATTGGAAAATATTTTGTGTAGACCCTTGTTTCCTATTTTTAAGAGATTAGAATTACAATAAACTGAAGGTGGGCAAAGGCAAAGAAATGTGTTCTCCCCTGGAGCCTCCAAGAGAGCACAGCCCTGCCCACACTTTGATTTTTAACCTAGGGAGACCCATTTTGGACTTCTGCCTTCCAGAACTGTAAGATAGTAAATGTACGTTGGTTTAAAACAACAACAATAAAGTGAAGCTGCACCCACATTCTGTGGGTAAGGAACTGAAAACCATATATTAGTGACTAGCATTTGCTTTTACTTTAGCTCTTGCTCTCTTTTTTTGTAGCATTACTTTCACTGTCTTTGGCCAATGCTGTGGTGATGCATTAGAGTTGAAATTGCTTTCTTACAGAGTTCTGTCCTTAATGACAGGGGGTTAGGAACCAAGCATTCCACAGCAGTTTCACTGGCACCTATACCACATTCATTGATCAGTTCTAGGTTCTATTGTTGCCTATGAGGCACTGGGGAGGAAACTCAGTTCTGTTTGCACAGACTAGAAGGGAGACTCAGAGGCAATCACAGTAGCTATTCCAAGCACAGAGTGCTGCAAAAGGACAACTAACTAGTCAAGGTCACCAATGGAACATTTAGAGAGATGGCTACATCGCCAAGTGGCCAGAACAGTGTGTTCTCATTGTTTGGTAAAAAGAACTCTAGGTGGCGGGGGAAAGAAGGGTGAAGGGGGGCGGTGTGGTTCTACGGCAGGATATCTGAAGGTGTTGTCTCCTTCCTGCCTGGGTGGCAAATGGCCTTGATATAGCAGAAGGGTAGAGAGAAATGTTACACCTTTGTTTATGAAAGAGTAGTTCTCTCTATTCATAAACTCATCTCCTTTGGCAAAATTAGTTGAGGCTTCTTTGCTCATGTTTTATGACCATTTAATTCTGTACACATGAGGAAAATTTGGCTGGAGATTTATACAGTATTATAACTTGGGAGATTTTATTCGAGAATAATGTCTAGTAATCAGTCTTCAGTTTTCTCTTCATGCATGGCATTAATTTAAAAAACCAAAATATATTCAAACATCTATATTTTTAAAACACATTTTCCTTAAATATGTGTTAGGTTCCACTTCTCAGAATTGGTTGCTTTTATGGATTTTTTTCCCCTAGAGGTGACACAGAGAAAAGAGAAAAAGAAAAAGCTCTGAGTAAAAGGAAATGTATATAAGCTTTCATTCCCCATAATTTTGAGATTTAAAATTATATATTTTTTGTTCTTTCCACTGTGGAAAAAAAACCCTAAACTTTTCTGAGATTCTTGATTGTAATAGAACATCCTAAGGAAAAGACTTTTTTAAAGAGTTTAATGTTAGAGACCATAAGAGGTTATCAAATGGTCAAGAAATAAAACAGAAAGAAAGAAAATGTTCTCTACATTTGTGTTTGTTTTTCTTGCTGACTTTCCATCTGTAAAAGTTTTTTAAGATTTAAAGTAAGGCATGAACTTTGCATGGCTGATAGTTCATGAGGCAATCCCAGCATGGAGAACACAAAATGTCTTGTACATTTTGTGGGCTGATCAAGCATCAGAAGGGGGAAGTGCAGACTGGCTTCTAACCTGCACACACATTTTTAAAAATCCTTTGCACAGAACAGATGCTCTGGGTGCAGTTTTAGACCAGAAGAATGTCCCAAATATGTGGGTCTGAATTTGGCCAAAGGGTTAGTTGAATGTGGAGCACAGATACCAGCCTGAAAACAGGTCACATTTTAATGAAAAATGCATATTCAGCATGGCATTCTGTTTTTCAAAGAGGTGATTCCCAGCATGGAGAACACAAGGGAGAGGCAAGCATTCATGTGGAACTGCTTTAAAACAGAGTTCTTGTATATACTGGCTGGTGGGGAAGGGCTCACTGGTACCCCTTGGGAAATGAGATAATGGAATTTTGTTAGGCATAATTGAGGTTTTTGGATCATCAGTCATAATTCTTGAAAAAGAAATAGAATTCTATAATTCAATAAAGGAGAGACTTCAAAATTATAATTAGCTATGCTAGAGGAAAAAAAAAACTGAGAGGGCAAAGGTGTCCCATTCACATGCAGAGAACTGTGAGTAAGCAAAGACAAAATTTTCCTTGTCCTACTTAAAAAAGGAATAATGAAGAAAACAAGTGATGAAAAAAATCACTACCTTTATATGTTAAAGAGTGAAATTTAAAACTCTCTTAGATACAGGTTTTACTAGAAGTGATCCTATTTCCTCTCAAGAAATGGGTGTGTGTATGTGTGTTTGTGGTTTAAAACATTTGTGACCATCTATAAGTATATAAGCAACATAATTGGTGTCATTTTTTAAGCATGAGAGAAATATAGAAATACTAGGGACAATCATTTTTAAAGTGGGAACAAATGCTATTTAATAGTGTCAACAAATAAACACTTAATTTGTGTCATTGTTATGGCTAATTGTGGATGGCACACAAAAACAGCCATAGAAAATGACTTGTAGAAGAGCAAATACATTGATGGAGGTGTTTTATCTGATGCGGAGAAGGTGATAGTTTATTCTGCTTTCTGCTAGTCAGTTTTATGATTCACAGTGTCAGCCCCTTCTTTCAGAGGAACTAGGATGATAAGGGGATATAAAATTAGGGCATGAATGAAGGATGAAAGAATCTTATTGTTTAGCCAAGAAGGCAAGACTAGAGGAGTCAAGAGGAGGAAGAAGGATCAGGTTGCTTCTGGATGGGTCCCTTCAAGTTGATTTTTGTTCAGCAAATGGAAAAGAATAAGAACCAGTCAAATTTTGGTTCAGTATTGACCTCTTCAAATTAGTTAGTACTTGGGCAGAAATTTCAAGAATGAAGATTCCATGACAAATGGGTAGAATCTATAAAATAGAGATATAGCCTCAATCTAAAAAAAAAAAAAAAAACCCAAAACCCTAAAAACTCATTTTATTTACAAAGATTATAAAAATAAATAAGCAACCAAAACATTAAAAATACACACAACCTTTAGTCATAAAACTGTAGTCATGAAATATTTTACTCTTTCAGAGTTTGTTGAATTAGATTAAATATTATATACCCCAGAGTATTTTTATCTACATTTAATTTTCAATATAGTTTAGACTATTTTCTATATTATAAATGATGCATGCTGGATCTTAGTTTCAGATAGAAAAGCTTATTTCCAGATTTATCCTCTTTTAAATTATTACAACTAACAATGTGAAGAAAATAACTCTTCTGAGTTTTAACAACTCTTGGAATAAATCAAACCCCTTCTTGTTACCTTCTCTATGAGCTGAAAGTAGTTGAATCAAGGGCTAGAGGTTTCATACACCTGATCTAAAAGAAAAAAAAAACAATGCAGAAACGTGTCTTCTTATCTGGAAGACTGATGCTGAAACAATCAGGTATTTATATTGTATTTTGCTATTCATAATGCACACCCGCATTTTTGGCCTAAACTTTCAGGAAAAAAAGTTTTAATTTTTGGATTAATTATTTATTTATTTATATTTAGAAACAAAACTGATTATTGTATTCCAAGGTATTATTTTGCATATGAATATTGTTATTGCTGTCTAGAGTTATACTTCTAATGCATAAACATAAATAAAATAACTAAAAACATTTATATAGATATAAAATTAGTACTACCCATGTATAATGCACATCCTTATTTTTCCCTCAAAAATTTGTACAAAGAAGCACGCATTATACATGACAAAATATGGTATATGGAAAGAAATTGAAATTGAGTTCTATTTCATAGCATGGATAAAAAGCAATACCCATTAGCTTAATGACAACTATTAAAGTCGAACTATAAAGCTATTAGGAGATAATATAGGACAATAACACGAAGGTAGGAAATAGTTATTAAACAAGTTACAAGAGGCACTAAACATAAAGGGAAATATTGACTACATTAAAATTAAGTGTCAGTGCTCTGGCTGGTGAGGCTCAGTGGATTGAGTGCCGGCCTGTGAATCAAAGGGTCACTGATTTGATTCTGAGTCAGGGCACATGCCTGGGTTGCGGGCAAGATTCCCAGTAGGGGCGAATGAGAGGCAACTGTACATTGATGATTTTCTACCTCTGTTTCTCTCTCCCTCCCCCTCTCTCAAAAAAGAAATAAGTAATACCTTTAAAAAGATTAAGTGTCAAAAAACAATATGAAATAAAAGGCAAGACACAAAATGTAAGGTTTTTTGCAACCTAATAGTAACAATCAAGTACTAGTATCCAGAATGAAGAACCCCTTAAAAATAAATAAATAAATAAATAGATAGATAGATAGATAGATAGATAAATTTTTAAAAAGCCAGCCCTCTAGAAAAAAGGGCAAAATGTAAAAAACAGATATTTCTCCTTTTTACAATAAAGGATGTACATTAATTTAAAAAAAGTTAAAAAGTAAAATAAAGGATATCCAAATGTTTGGTATAATATGTGAAAAAGGTACTCTTCCTTCTAATTAGAGCTAGTGGATTAGTGGGATCCCTTTACAGACCCATCAGATTTGCAAAAACTAGAATGTCTGACAAATCAAGGACTGGCCAGGGTAAGAAGTAATAGGACATCAGTGTCATAACACTGGCTTTGGAAATTAGTTTACATTAAAGTTTGCATTAAGTAAAGTTGAAGATAATCATATCTTATGACACAACAATGTCACTCCTAAGACTATACGGTGTGTTTATGTTTATCAGGATTCATGTTTAACAGTGTTCTTAAGAGCATTATTCATAGTAGACCCCCAAATGGAAACACAAATATCCATTAACTGTACAGTGGAAGAATAAACTGAAGCACATTTATAAAATAGGAAATAATCCAAAAATAAATATGAACAAAATACACCTATAAACAATATGGAGCAAAATAGAGTATATAGTATGATTCTATAATGTTCAAAATAGGCAAAAATAAATTATATTGTTTAAGAATACATATGTAAGTGGTAAAACTAAAGGAAAATAGGGACATGATCATATTATGATAAAAGTTAAGATAATGGTTAACTTTAGAGGGATGGGATAATAAAAAGGGATTTATTTTACAGAGGTAGCAAGAATTAATGATATCTAGAAAGAACAAGTTGTAGGAAGTTCATAAGTTGAAAAAAAGTATGTCTAAGAGATATCTATAAATAAGGTATTATCTAGAGTTATCAGATTAATATTTTGAAATATTTTAGAAGATGGAATTACTATAAAGCCTAAGTTAGTTTATATTTCTGATTTATTACCTGGAATTTTATGAGGGTAGATTATTGGTAAAATTGTAAACTAGACCCGAAAATGTTTTTGTCTCTATGGACCTCTTCTCTCTTGAGTTTTGCCTCCTTGCCCCAATCCTGTGTCAAATAAATAAAGAAAGAAACTTTTAAAAAGCCAGCACTATAGAAGAAAGGGCAAATGTGAAAGATGGGTATTTCACCATTTCACAATAAAGGATATTCAAACGGTTGATATGCTATGTGAAAAGGCGCTCACCCTCATTTCTAATCAAGGCTAGTGGATTAGTGGGATACCTTTATACACTCCGCTAAATTGTTTAATGGAGTTGACAGTTTAATCTCTTGGTTTAAGAGATTAATTCTCCCAGGAACCTGTATTTTAAGAGATGTTTTAGATGACTGAAAGACTTTAAAGACTCACATAAAATCTTAGATAATATAATTTAAAGGTTTTTTTTTAATATGGGCAAGTTTTTCATAAGGGGGCTCACTCGTAAGGTTTTGTGAGTCAAGATGAGACCCTCTTGAGTCTGGAAGTTGGTTTCTTTTGAAACTGGCAACTCAGAGTTAAAGTACTTTGCCTGAAGTTTCTGCTGTGTGAGACAGAGGTGAAATCTTTACTAACTCAATGGACTGTAAATAGAGATACACATTTTAGCTGCCCATTTATGAGATGACTATTTTCAACTCAAACAAATGAAATGTAACCAACTACTAAAGTATGAAACTTAGAAGTCCTTTATTAAAGAAACTGGAAAAATCATACTGTTGCCTGGAATAGAATGAATTTCTTTCACTTACACAGTACAATTGTTCATAACACTAGTTTGGCAAATTTAGAAAAGATATATTATTAAGCATAACCATAAGATTAATACTTCTGTTGAAATTAATAGGCACTCTTTAAATAATTATGCTCAAGAATAAAATCAAATATTATCCAGTTTTTAAAATGAATGAGCTAGATTTACAGTATAGATGTAAAATCTATGGCTTTGTGGAGACTTCCCTAACACTGGTTGACAGAATAAAAATCTTGGGCCTGTTTTAGGTGGTTCTGTATAATATGTAGTAACCATTTGAAAATACACAGCTACAGTACTACAGCTCCTTTCTGGAAAATCCCTAAAGGAAAGTGTGGTGAAGGAAAACTTTCCCAGTGGACAGAATGTCAAGCAGTACACCTGTTCATTTTGTTAACTTTGCTTGGCAAAAAAAAGGGCCAGATGTATGATTGTATACTGATTCATGCATGGACAGTGGTCAGTGATTTTGCTGGATGGTCGGACACTGGAAAAAACATGATTGGAAAATAGGAGACAAGGAAATCTGGGGAAGATGAATGAGTGAAAAATGTGAAGGTATTTGTTCCTCATGTGAATGTTCACCAAAGTATGTTCTCAGTAGAAGAGGATTTTAATAATCGAGTGTATAAAATAACTTGTTCTGTGAATACCAGTTAGCTTCTTTCTGCAGCCACCCCTGTCATTGCCTGATAAGCTTATTAACAAAGTGACCATGGTGGCAGGGACAGAGGTTGTGCATGGGCTCAGTGACATGGACTTCTACTCATTAGAAGACCTGGCTATGGTCAGGTCTGCATGCTCAGTCTGAATGCTTTGAATGCTCAGTCTGCTAGTCGCAGAGACCTATACTGAGTCCCTGATACGGCACCATCCTCCAGTGTGATCAGCCAACTATGAACTGGAGAGTTGATTACATTGGACCGCTTCTATCATAGAAGGGGCAGCATTTTGTTCTTACTGGAATAAAAGGATAAGAGAGGGCAGAACTCTCTCTTATTCTCTTATTCTATAACATAAGGTATATTTACTTTATATTAAGGTATTTAAGTTATAAGACATCAAGAAGAATGAGCATCATCCAAGGACTTTGTACCTTCTTCTGGGGAAAAGGTTGGTGTTTTTTTCAGTATGAAAGATAGTTTTATCATATTAGGCAGACAGATATGTGACCTTGTTGTTATATACTAAATGTTTGTGTCTCCCCCCAAATTCATATGTTGGAAACTCTACCCTCAATGGTATTTGGCAATCAGGCCTTTGGATGGTAATTAGGATTAGGTGAGATCATGAGGGTGAGCCCTCATAAATTGAATTAGTGCCCTTATAAAAGTTACCAGAGATCTTGCTTCTCCTTCCTACTCTCTGCCATGTGAGGATACAAGAAATCAGCAATGTGCAACCAAAAAGAGAGCTGTCACCAGAACTTAACCATGCTGGCACTGGATCTCTGACTTCCACCCTCTAGAACTATGAGAAAGAGATTTCTGTTGTTTATAAACCACCCAGTCTATGGTACATTTTTATAACAGCCTGAACTAAGACACTTACTATTATTTTTATTTAGATATTAGGTATGGTTTAAAGAGATGTGTATGGGTGCCAAGTTGCCAAGGGGTGAACTTGTGATGATTGATTTTGTGTCAATTTGGCTAGTTTATGATAGCGGGATGTTTGGCCAAACACCAGTCTAAATGTTGCTGTGAAGATGTTTTTAAAATGTGATTAACATTTCAATTCCATAATGTAGTTGCAGAGCAATGAATATAGTAAATTAAATATTTATTACAAACTCACATTAGAACATATGCGCACCCATAAACAAATACTCATGGGAAAAGTTCTGGAAATAATGCACACCAAACCAACAGTAACTACCTCTGGAGAATGGAACAAGATTGGAGGTGAGGAAAGAGGCATATTTTTCTTCTTTAATTTTATATGATTTCTGTTATTAAATTTTTCCCCAATCAGGATGTATTTCTTACATTTGTCCTTTATTCCTGAGGAAGATCCTACTTTTCTTTATTTTGATTTTATTTTCATTAAGAGGGTCAGTGATCACATTTTGGTCTGATAAATTTTGTTTCCCACCATTCATCTACAGCTCTATGCTGGAACTAGTGCTGAGCACAGCTATTCCCTGGCCATCTTCCCTCCAACCTTGAGGCTATACAAGTGTACAGAATACCACTAAAAATAACACCTTCTTTGAGATTGCATATTTCACAATAACTAAATTTAGTAACATAAATTATTAAAGATGTGACATATTTTGTAAGTAAAAATGGCCTTTTATTGGTAGTGTACTTACAGTGTTGCAAGTTGGGTTCCCTAGGTAGCACACTCTGAGAGCTTATTAAGGGGTGCCCTTGGGATCAAAACTTGTTGAAACATGGAAAAGGAAGCAGAGGGCTAAGTTCAACTGTGATGCGCAGCAACCATAGTCTCAACTGACCCCCAGAAGAGCTCTGAAGCTTAGAGTGGCCCTTCCGAGTTGTCTTACATTGGCCCAAGATGGATAAGTATTTAAAAAGATTTTTTTATTGAATATATTTGACATAGGTCAAGGTTTTATTTTCTCACATCAACCAGTCATTATATATAGCCACCCTGGAAGGGGGGTGACTTTGAAGGGGCTGACTGACAGCTGAAGGCTGATTGAGGCAATGCCTACAAAGGTGTGAATGCAGGGGTAAGGCTGTTTGCCAACAGTACTCCTAGCCTCTTGGGCATGAACTCCTTCAGTGAAGAGGGATCTAGGTGGCACATCATGAAGTCTGCCTCACATACCCTTCTTATTCTTGGAATCAACTTCTCAGCAATCAAATCCATTTGTGTGTCCTTTTTTCCAGCATGTAATATGTATCAATATAATAATTCAATGAAGTAAATCATGGGAAATATTTATGTGCTTATTAAGAGGTATCTATCATTATTATCATAACTACTAATATTATTCTCACCTAGTTAGCATATGTCTTAGAAAAAAACATGGTATTATTTGCC
This sequence comes from Carollia perspicillata, assembly GCA_004027735.1. Taxonomy (NCBI): domain Eukaryota; kingdom Metazoa; phylum Chordata; class Mammalia; order Chiroptera; family Phyllostomidae; genus Carollia; species Carollia perspicillata. Next base: position 28,825 of record PVKM010003511.1, on the reverse strand, counting down.
AAACTTTATTTTTATTAAGCATGGATAAAAGCTGGTATGGATGAAAAAGAATATTGTAACATTTCTCTGTGCATACATTATATACAGTTGATCCTAAAATGTTTACATTTTAGATTGTTTTCCTGTGGTTTGAGTATTAATCCCTTTTCACATGATATTCTTCCCATATTTTTGTAAGATATAGTTCAGTGTTGTTCAATGATTCCTATGGAACTCTCTTTCCTGATTTATTAAGAGAAAAGCTAGACCCAGATTTAAAATTCATCCCCTTGACAATTGTAATCCTCTTGTAAATCATAACAATAAATGAAAAGCTGGTTTCTCCCCTAGGAAAAAATAATGGTCTGAGACCATTGTATTAATGCTGTTGACACTGGGTTTGGGCATTTGACTGTTATGCTGATGAAAAATATCTGTTAACTGGGAAAAATAATGCATGCTAACTTTTGCTGAGCATGCTACAAAGTTTTTCACCTTCTTTATCTCATGTTATTGTCTCTCTTTTACAGATGATAAAATTAAGTCTCAGAGGGGATGCTGATTAGCATCAAACATGTAATTAAGTGGGAGAGCAGAAATTAGAATCCAGCTTAATTTGATTGCAAGATTCATACTTCTAACCATTCCATTTTACTGACCTGAAGGACTGATTAGAGACCATTTCTTTCAATTAATCATTTATTGAAAACATACTGTTTTCTCAGCACACCACAGTTTGTGGAGAATAAAAAATGATAATCCCTTTCTGTGTGCTTGCAATCAAGCTGAGGGATTTCAAGACAATCGAGGGGAGTGTTTCCTAAACATTAATTATTCATTTACCACTTTCCCTTTTTGTTAGTGTACCACATGAAGTATTGGTTCACTCTCTCTAAACTCTCTTCTTCTGAACTTGACTTGTACACTCAAATCGCTCAACTGTGTTTAACAAAAAAAGCTTAAAAATAAGACTTAATCCTGCCTGGTGTGGCTCAGTGGACTGAGTGCTGGCCTGTGGACCGAAAGGTCACAGGTTGATTCCCAGTCAGAGCACATGCCTGGGTTGCAGGCCAGATCCTCAGTAAGGGGCGCTCAAAGGGCAACCACACATTGATGTTTCTTTCCCTCTCTTTCTCTATCCCTCCCCCTCTGTATAAATAAATAAACAAAATCTTTTTTAAAAGATTAAAAAAATAAAAGGTGAAGCTGAGATTTAACCATGGTCCTTAAAATAGGATCATTACTTAACTTTTTCTGCCTATTTTTCTGTTTCCTTCTTTCTATGTTGCCCACAGAAAACAATTCTCCCTCTCTTTTTCTTTTTTTTTATTTTACAAACATATTAGCATCAAATTTCTCTCTAATTGATAGTAGCATACAGTTAATTCTGCACAAGTCACATCTGTGTGATAAATTGAGATAAATATCATGCCTTTTGATATTTATGCTCTTATGTGGCATCCTCCTCTTGAATCTGGGCTGGCCCTACAACCTGCTTTAACCAACAGAATTCTGAGGAAGTGACACTGTGCTTGTTCCAGACCTAAGTCTTTAAAAGTCATAGCAGCTTTCAGGGGGAAAGACAGCTGCCATGTAATATGTCTATCCTGAGACTCCCATGCTGTGAGCAGTTGTTCTCCACATGGCCTCTTCTCAAGTCCAAGCTAGCCACATGGAGAGGCCATGTGGAAGAGAACCAAATCTCTGGCCAACTACACCAACTTGCTCGCCTGTGAGTGAGTCCATCTTGGAAATAGATTCTCTAATCATAGTTACACCATCCCATCTGATGCCATGTGGAGCAGTGACAAGCTATCTTTGCCAATCCTTGCCCAAATTGCAGGATTGCAAGCAAAACAAACAACTTTTTTTAAGCCACTATTTTTTGATGTAATTTGTTAAATGGCAAGAGATAACTGAAACAATCTCTCTGGGCAAGACTTACTTTTTATTTGTAAAATGCCTTACTGATTGGATAAAATAATCTATGTAGATTGTAAATTCTCTATTAGTGTGTGGGCTACCTTGTTCTATTGCTGCTCAACTTCTGCCCTACAATCCTATGTTACTCCTATAGCTTCTTTAGAAAATTTTTTTTCTTATTTATTCTATTACAGTTGTCCCAATTTCCCCCCTTTGCCTTCCTCCATCCAGCACCAGCCCCTGCTCTCACAGTCCATCTCCCTACCATTGTCCATGTCCGTGGGTCATTCATACATGTTTTGACTAATCCTTTCCCCTTCTTTCCATCATCCCCTCCCCTTTTCTCTGGCAGCTGTCAGTCTGTCCCCTATTTCCATGCTTCTGGTTCTGTTTTGCTCATTAGTTTATTTTGTTCATCAGATTCCTTTTATAAGTGAGATCATATGGTATTTGTCTTTCATCAACTGGCCTATCTCACTTAGCATAACACTCTCCAGTTCCATCCATACTGTCTTGAAGGGTAGGAGTTCCTTCTTCTTTCTTTGTGCTGCATAGTATTTCATTGTGTGAATGTACCACAGTTTTTTAATCCATTCATCTCCTGATGGGCACTTAGGCTGTTTCCAATACTTGGGTTATTGTAAATAGTGATGCTATGAACATAGGGGTGCAAATGTTCTTTTGAATTGTCCTATAGCTTCTTACTTCTTACCAATATGTGATCTTTCTTAAAGGTGTTTTTTAAAATTTATTTATTGATTTTAGAGAGAGAGAGAAAGGGAGGGAGAGAGGAAGGGAGAGAGAGAGAGAAAGAAAGATTTGTTGTTCTACTTATTTATGTATTTATTGATTGATTCTTGCATATGCCCTGACTGGGGATTGAATCCACAGCTTGGTATATTGGGACAACACTCTAACCGATTGAGCTACCCAGCAAGGGCCTTGTGAACTGTCTTGTTGATTTTTTAAAAATTTCTTATACCCAAGTCTCTAACTTGCCAGAGTCATTCTAAATGACTAATGACAAAATGACTAATTTTGTCCTCCAGTGTGCTGATAAAGCTCTCAGCTTGGTGGTGTGTCAGTTTTATGAGCTTGCCTTCTGCTTCATCATTTCCTTCAGCAGCTTCACAGCTGCATTCTCACAGCTGGACTGGCTGATTCACTGTCTTTTTTTTTTGGCTCTCAGAAAATTTTGCTGGCATAGTTTCTAAGATTCAGAATTCTGAAAATGACTTTCCCACCATTTTGCAGTTTCGGTATGAAACATACTACTAATGGGTCACTATTCTAAGACCTAGCATGCCCATTCCAGTGAAGTTCTTGCGAATAATATGTATTATTATAAAGTTAACCAGAAAAATACCTCTCTTTTTTGGTGGAGTCTTGGCTCAGAATATTTCTGAAGCAATCATCATCAGTTAATTATGCCTCATGACTTCTGTGATAGGAAGATGAAACCAGTAATTCTTTTTCCACATCACTTTGAATTCATCTCAGAATATTACAACATCTGCTCTCCCTGAGCTGAATTCATTCCAGAAGGACCATGTTTCTTAGTGAATGTTGTCTAGTCATTTCTGAAGGACCTTTAAGCTTGGAGAGTATTAAAATAATTGATTCTCAGCATTTTAAAAACTACTTTCAATTTTAGCCACTGCTGGCCATCTGTTTATTCACTTCAGAAAGAGTTCCAAACATAGCCTAGAGTCATCATGAGTAATATTAACAGGCTCACTGGAGCATGTGCTATAACCCAAGTCTTCCCAGGATTTCAAAATACTTAGAAAAGAACTGCATTCTACATTAGGGCCCACTTATCCTGTCTTATAGATGATATAGTCAGAATATCTAGGAGCTAAACATGTTATCTGAGTTAATAACAACACACAAGTAAAGAGTTGCTATATAGGACAGGTAATCTCTAAGTTTCACACAACAACTCCCCATGATATAAGCTTACTAGTTTCAGGGCAGAAGGCGACTGTTTCCCCCCTCCACTAAACCTCTCAAATTGGAAGAACACTAATTGTCACAGGTCCCTTAAATATATGCCTGAAATCACCCTGGGGTAATATGATTTACACAATGTTCTACTTTACTATTATTTTTCTATCCAGCATCCCTTCTGTATAGGAACTTCCTGTCTATACTTCCAGTGATTCTGATGGGCAACATTTCCCAGGGCCTCAATCCTTTTGGCCATAGCAATGGCATGTGGAGCAGGCTTGGCTGTTCATAGTAACTTCTTCCTCTAAACATAGCAATTGATTCAGGAACGGGTCACTGAGCCAAGTAGGAACAATCAGAGACTTCATTGACCTGATTGATGGATGATGGTAGGATTCTTTGCTAGATTAGGGTGAAGCATGGAACCACACATAAATCTTTCTAAGCCTCACAGTCTTTTTAAAATTTTTTTTTAAATAAAGATTTTACTTATTTATTTTTAGAGAAAGGGAGAGAGAATGAGAGGGAGACAGTCATCAATGTATGGTTGCCTCTTGCTCACCCCCTGCTGGGGAACTGGCCTGCAACCCGGGCATGTGCCCTGACTGGGAATCAAACCAGCGACCCTTTGGTTCATAGGCCAACGCTCAATCTACTGAACCATACCAGCCAGGGTGACAGAGTCTGTTTTATATTAAGAGAAAACTAACTCAGAGGAGCTGAGTGGAGACACACAGAAAATGAAAGCTGCTGATATTGGTCTGGCCTCTAGATATAGCTATATTTGAACTTCTCAGACAACCCACAGTAATCCTGTTATCCATGATTTCACTTTCTGTACTTTTAGTTACCTATAGTTAATAGTGCTTGGAAAACATTAAATGAAAAATTGCAGAAGTTAACAATTCATACACTTTAAATCGAGCCCCATTCTGAGTAAAGTGATAGCATCTTGTACTGTCCCAGTCTGTCCTGCCTGGGATGGAAATCATCTCTTTGTCTAGTGTATGCACACTCTATACCCTACCTGCCTATTAGTAATTCTGTACCCAAGTTGGTTATTGGACCAATTGTCATGGTGTCACAGTGCTTGTGTTTAAGTAACCCTTAATAATGCCACATTTTCATAACTTCTATTACATTTGTTACAATCGTTCCATTTTACTATTAGTTATTGTTGTTAATCTCTTAATGTGCCTAATTTATAAATTAAACTTTGTCATATATATATATGTATAGGGAAAACATAGTAGGGTTTAGTATTATCCATGGTTTCGGTCATCCCCTGGGAGCTTTGGAATGCATCCCTTGCTGATAAAGGTGAGGGCCTACTGTAGTCATTTGCTCTTTTCCTTAAACTCATTTAAATTGTATTTGTTTCATTTGAAAACAAGAGTTATAAAACAGCAACCTATTTTTTAGGGAAAATTTATGCAACCTTAAAAATAGCTTTTTTATCCAGCAAGCCCACTTCTGAGTATATATCCAAAGGAAACGAAACTCAGTATCTTGAAGAGCTATCTATATGTCCATATTCACTGCAGCACTATTGCAATAACTGAGATACAGAAACAAAGTGTCTAACAACAGATGAATGTGTTAAGAAAATGTGATGCACACACACACAATGAAATATTATTCAGCCTTTAAAAAGTAGGAAATGTTGTCATTTGCAACAACATGGGTGAACTTGGAGGGCATTATCCAAAGTGAAACAAACCAGAGACAGACAAATAGTGCCTGGTATTACTGATATGTGGAATCCAAGGGGAAAGAAATTCAAACTCATAGAAACAGAGTAGAAAATTGGTTATCCAAAGGGTGGAGAAAATAGGTAAAGGTTAGTAAAAGGGTTTAAACTTTCTGTTCCATAAAAATAGCTTTCTTTTTGGAAATTTAAATGAAAATTGTTGAAATTTTAGGACAGAATTGTCATATAATTTGGTAACTTTTCAGAAGGTAAGAGTGCCAGAGCTAGAAGTCTTTCTTTCTTTTTTTTTTCTTTTAAAATCCAGACATGGAGAGTCTTGTTTAACAAGATTTTCCACCCTAATCTTTTTAAAAAGAATTTACTACTACCTTCTGGGAAGCTTTGGACAAAGGGATATAACTGTAGCTTTACACTAGCCTGAAATATTAGGAATATAGGACCCAGAGAAGTAATTGGCATTAAGGAACCCTGGCTAATGTACCTGTTTATGAATGCTTGTTGGGGATAGGCAATACTGATTTCAAGACATGATGATGATGTGATGAACCCACTGAGCATAAGCTATTTTCTGATGGGTGTGTCAGAAGCAGTAGAAAGGACACTTTTAAGCGCAGATGATCAGCTAATGTGCTTTCAGTTCATCTCTAACTGCCAGCTTTGTAATCGCATGTTTTTAATCTTTACAAAGAAAACTGGCATAATCCTCCAATTTTTTCAAGTTTAAGAATGTCTCCTCCTTTCATTTACTTTTTCCTTTCCCACTTTTTAAGAAGGAATTTTAAAAAAGATTTTATATATTTATTTTTATAGAGAGGGGTATGGAGGTAACAAGAGAGAGAGAAAAACTGATGTGAGAGAGAAACATGGATTCGTTGTTGCCCTGACTGGGGACCAAACCTGTAACTGAGGCATGTGCCCTGACTGGGAATTGAACTGGTGACCTTTCGCTTTGTGGGTCAATGCTCAGCCAACTGAGCCACACTAGTCAGGGTCCCACTTATTTTACTTGAATATTTTTGTTTAATTTGATTAGTGATTTTCATTTTAAACAGTCTGGTTTGTTAATTTATTTTTGACAAGTAAAAATTATATATATTTAAGGTATACAACATGGTTATGGTATATGCCTAAAATGCAAAATGATTAGCTCACTCAAACTAACATGTCCATTAACTCCTGTAGTTACCACTTTTTGTGTATGTGGCGACCTCTGAGTCACCTTCAAGTATACTATACATTATTATTAGCTATAGTCACCATACTGTAGGTCTCCAGAATCTATGCATTTTATAATGGAAAGTTTGTGCCCTTTGATCAATATCACCTCTGTTCCCCTACCCCGAGCCTCTGGTAACCACCATTCCACTCTCTATTACTATAAGTTTGACTTTTTAAAAAAAGATTTAAATAATTTTTTTTTAGAGACAGGAAGGGAGGGAGAGAGAGAGGGAGAGAAACATCAATGTGTGGTTGCACTCATGCGCCCCCTATTGGGAACCTGGCCCACAACCCAGGCATGTGCCCTAAACCGGGAATTGAACAGGCAACTCTTTGGTTTGCAGGCCAGCACTCAATCCACTGAGCCACACCAGCCAGGTGACATTTTTTTTAAAGATTACCAATGTAGGTGAGATCATACAATATTTTTCTTCTTTGTCTGGTTTATTTCACTTAGTATAATGTCTTTCAAGTTTAGCCATGTCATTACAAATAGCAGGATTTTCTTTTTTTAAAAAGGGCTGAATAATATTCTACTATGTTATATATATTTTTTTCTTCCCATTCATCTGTCTACAGACACTTAGATTATTTCCATATTTTGGCTACTGTGAATAATGCTGCAATGAACATGGAACTGTAGCTATTTCTTTGAGATAGTGATTTTATTTCCTTTAGCTATATACCACAAAGAGGGAGTGCTAGATCACATAGTAGCTCTATTTTTAAATTTTGAGGAACCTCCAAAGTATTTTCTATAATGGCAGTACCAGTTCATATTCCCACCAATAGTGCACAAGTGTTCTTTCCCTCCACATCTTCTCTAACACTTATTACCTTTCAACTTTTTGATAACAGGAGTGGAATATCTCATCGTGGTTTTGATTTTTCATTTCCCTGATGATTAGTGATATTGAGCGTCTTTTCATATACCTGTTGGCCATTTGTATGTCTTATTTGGAAGAATATCTATTCAGGTGTGTCTGTATTTTATATTTACTGTACCTTAAACACATTTTCAAAGTACAACAGATACGCATACATATATACCAGATAGAGCTGGAGATTTCTGGCAAAATAGGAGAAAATATTAATGAAATTGTGCATTGTATTTCGACTCAAACTTATACCCTAAAAAATTAACAAGCATGTTAAAGAACCTAATAAAAATGATCATTTTAATAAGTACTGAAGTTAATAAAATATTGAACACCTGTGTATAAGGAATTATGCCAAATATTGAGAATTAGAAGATGAAAACAATTTGGTTCTTGGCCTGTAAATAATCTAGTAATGGAGGCATACTTGTTTTCCCAATCAGAGCTAATACTTCTTCCATTAGGCTCTCATTGCATCTATGTCTACTATGGCACATACTATAATTATTTTTGTAGGGATTTATGTTCTCTTTTTGAATAAAATTTCTACAGTGGGCCAATTGACTCTCCTATGCATTTTTATATTCTCAGTATCCAATAGTGTTCCTGGCACCACAGGTGTTTAATAAAAGCTTGATGTTGATGCAACTCAAAGTTTAAAAGTGAGGAAGTGTCTTGTTCACATAAGAGGAATGCTGGTGGCTATATGGATTCAGTGGTTTCATTATGCCATCAGAGAGATCCTTTATTTCTTAAGCTTATTATTTTTAGAGGGGCTGTATATTGCTGTGTTTTGTGTTAATCCTTAGGCTGGTTTCTCTTGTGGTTGGAATATGAAGAGCAAATAGGCTGCATACTAAGTTGGCATGGGACTGGGCATGGAGGGAAGGGAGAGAGAGAGTCAGAGAGAAAAAGATTGAGAGAGTTTAGGAGTCACTGCTCCAAAAGGAGCCACATCCAAACGTGATAGAGACGACTGCCTAGCACTTGGAGATCCTGGACTCTGAGATGGATGTGGTAACTGGGAGATCCTGGCCTCTGAGATGGATGTGGTAACTGGGTTGTATTGGCTCCCTGGGGAAGGATGTGAATAAGTTTTATGTATCAGAAAGGTATATATATAGATGTTCGGGCTGCCAGAGGTGGTTTGTAGAAGAACCTCTGTAACTGGCCTCTGATATCCATTCTCTTAATTTTACTTTTATGAATAGAACCTCCAATTTTTAGCACATGGCTAGTAAGCTAGAAACAAAACTATTTAGTTTTCTGGAGGGCCATATGACTAAGCTCTGGCTAAGGGAATGGAAAAGGAGATGATTGGTGCCCTTAAGAAGAGATCTTCCCTTCCCTTTTTACTGTTTCGCACAAGCTGCAGTGTGGTGGTACACCAGCTTTGCCTGTGCAGTTGAGAGCTTCATTTAGTAAACTTTCTTTGTGGGAGTTGGGAAATTTTCTCAAAGGGCCTGATAGGAAGTATTTTGACTTACAGTCCAGTCTCTGTCACAACTACTCAATTCTGGCATTATAACTCAAAAGCAGCCATAGAAAAAAACTTATACAATTGAGAATTGAGCAAGGCTGTATTCCAGTAGAACTTTATTTACAAACACAGGTGACCGGCCTACTGACTATAGTTTTCTTACCCTTTCTCTAGTGGAATTTCATAGGTAGAATGTAGGTCTCTGAGTGACTGCATGGAAGAAAGCCACCCTACACATCACATCATCTACCAGCTCAGACTTAATGTGAAGGTGAAACAATTCTTCATTCTTATTTAAGTGACTGTTGTGTTGAATTCTGTTAAAGTATTCAAACCAATATTTTAACACATTATGACAAGTCACTGAATATTTATAATCATGATCCATTGGAAATATTATTACTTCCTTTAATTACTAATCTATTTCTTTAAAGGAGAGTAATGATTGGGACAGCAACTTTATCAAATCCCATGGCAAGTGTGATGGTGCTGAGAAATGTTCCTATTTCCCTTGATTCTGAAGATGCCAATTAGAAGTAGCAAGTAAGGATTAAGTTTCTTTTTTTCTCATTTTGTTTTTAACCTGAAATCATGATAAAAGTGGTTAGGAGATGTCAAATGACCTGAGCCACTCGTTTGGAGTAAGGATACTATAATAAATAATATATCATTAAATGCATATCAGTCACAGATTCTTACGTGCAATTCTGGTTAAACATAAATATCTTAAAGGCAACATACTTGTAAAGGAAATTCCAATATGTTGCATAACATTCACATTTTATCCATCATTCAAGGCGTTGTGTGCACTATTATCAACTTCCTTAACCACCTTTTTAATTCATAATCACTATGAAGTTGAGACTAACAATGAAATATTTCCTTTCATGTTACTGACAGCTCACTGTTTTCTGAAGAACAAGGTAATCAAAACAAAATAATTGGTCATTTGGAAAAGAAAATTTACCAAGTGAAGCAAGCAGTTGAAAGGAATGGGTTTTAATTATTTTTGAGAAAATTACACATCAATTTTCATATTAAAAAGTAGATCTTCAAAGTATTCTTTTCTCTGTTTTGTTTTATATCTGTAGTGAAGGCATCTGTATGTACACTCTCCTTACATTGTTATCTCTGTACTAAATACATTTGTTCATTTACCTAATTTTATCTTTTGGCTTTATAATTTTAAAAGGACCAAGTGATGTTTATTTTACCAGTTTAGAGTTTTATAATAGTAGGTGTGGTTGCCTTATAAAAGCTCTTTTGGTATAGCGAATGTCATGTTCCTTATTTTTGTTTTATTATCTAAAGATATTCAAGGCAGCACCCCCTGAGACAGCTGTGACAATAATGCCCCACCATGACAACAGAGGAACAGTGCCAAAACCCAGCAAAACAAAATTTACTTGGCAGGGCAGAGAGAATAGAGGCTTTTCACAGCTCTTTGGAAATGCTAATAAGGTCTCAACCTTGAACCATGTTTGCTTTTTATCTGGGAAACCCTTTCCAGTTATGATACTATCTGTATAAGTAGAAGCAAAAGATTCCAAGTTGGAATTTTATACGGTAGCAGATTTATGAGAAGGGCTAGTCCAAAATCCAGGTGTTTTCTTTTCACCTAAGAGAATACAGTGCCTTTGGAGACATTTAAAAGCCCATAGTCAACTTCTTTTGGTCCCTGAACTTAAGACAGCCTCAAAGTTAGCAGGCGCTGCCACCGGCGAGTAGTGTGTTAAAGCGGATGAAATACATTAGCAGTATGTAAACAGTTGACTCAGAGTTCAGATTTTGTTCTCATAGATAGCTCTTTTCAGCTTCTCGGCCATTTTTTGTTTTATGCTGGATAGTTGGCGAAAGATATTATTATTTGATAGCTCAATTTAAAGATCCACACTAAACCAACTAAACTCAGCCTTCACACTCACACCCTTTTCCAATATCTGGCAGTAATCTTCTAAATAACTTGTCAGAGGAATACTGTTTTGTGGGTGTGTTAAATTGGTCACGCTGTTATGTCCCAACAACACATGAAGTCTTAAAGCTGGGTTGCTGGGTGGAAGCACTCCCCTCCCTCTCTCTGTCTCATCCTCATTGGAATTAGATGGATGGTGCTTTTCTTCTTTGATTCATCTGTGTTTTCAATGGCTTTAATCCCATGAAGAGATGGGCCATTAAGAATTCCAAAAGTCAACACATTAAAATATCTTTTTGAAAATGTCTGTTCCTTCTTTGCTATTTCTGAAAGTGTTAGAAACTTGAAGAATCATATAAAATAAGCTGTTGTTCTTCTTTGGATCGTCTGTGACTTAGTAATTTATAGCCCAAAGAATTATATAAGGTAACACTGTTTAATTTAAGGGCAGATAACTCAGGATTATGGGAAACCTGAGTTGTATCATTGCATGGCAAAGGTCATTTGTTGATTCTTATTAATGGTCTTAAAATTTATCTTTTCCAACAGAAGAAATAATACTACTAGCAGGTCCCTTTGAATGCTTATTATTCTTTAATACTAGATGCCAGATAATATTTTTATCTTTATTATTTTCACATACACTCAAATAATAAGAAAAGCAGATGGGATAACAACATAGGAGTACTATTTATGTGCCTATGCAAACCAGGTTTAAATACATATTTTATGACAAGTTAGTGATATGAATAATAATATGGGCATACTGAGTAGTCTCTAATAAACGGTTGAAAGTTATGGTTACACTATTTTCCAAATTAAAGTCATTTAGGGACCAAAGCACACTTTCATAGTAAAGTCACTTTTTTGTGTGTTTCAACAAACCAAAATACACGTGTATGTCTGTACCAAAGTAAAGACAAAAATGCCGCTTGTAGAAAATTCACCCGAAATTTTATCAGAGATAATTACAAATATTTTGTTATATGTCTTTTCAGTCTTTTAAGAGAAACATATGCAAGTATTTTCTCTTTTATAAGATTGATATCAAAATCTGTAGAGATCCAACAGTGTTTTACTACTTGCTTTTCATTTCACCACATGATGTTTTATAGATTTTACTCTTTCTTTAAATATTATTTGGTAATATGATTTTAAAACTTAATCAAATGAACATATCACAATTTATTTAACAAAACTCCTATCGTTAGGCATTTAAAGTGGGCTCAATTTTTCCTTTTTATAGTAGCATCAGCAGAATACCATTGAACATAAATGTTTGGATGCGTCTTGATATTTCTGTAGGATAAATTCTTAAATCTAAGATTAACAAGTCCAAAGTTATAGGCACCTCAATTTCAATGAGTAAAATAATTTTAAAAACTTGTTATATTTTCAAGTCTAGTGTCTTTCAATTTCTATATGCCAAAAATGAATTCTCTAAGATTCTTTTTTGAAAATATAGGAAAGATAGTTTTGGCTTGTTGAAAGAATGAAACTTTATCAGTAGCTATGTATATGTGATTTCATAAGCACTGAGGCTATATTTGGGGAACAAAATGGTTTGGAGTCCCCTTCTGTCATGAGTGCCCCATTGCTTCATTCACAGCAATCCACCTACAGGTAGCTATAGGCCTGATATTATCACTCCTGTTATTTGGACAGGTGGTTTTGGAAGGTGGATGTAGAAATAAAGACTGGTTACCAAAGATAGATTAAAAATTAATACCAAATCACAAGAATGACTTAAGTAAATGGGGAGGCTGGTCAGAGTGGGTCTGAGAACCAGAGTAAATACTTTAATCTATTTTAATGATGCTAATCAGCTGCCTTAGTGAAAATCTCCTCTTGATACATCAAAACATAATGGCTTATGCAAACATTTGATGAACCATATTCAGACACGGATATAGTTTAGTCATTAAGATGTGGCCCTGGGAACAGATTGCAGGGTTGTGCCATTTACAAACACACATATACACATGCACACTCACAAATTTAGCTGTGGGAATCAAATTAACTATTAAAAATACTTCAGAAGTGATGATGTATTGAGTGCAAGTATGACCCAAAAGTAGTAGACAAGAAATAATTAAAGGCTTTTCTGTGTTAAGCCCAGCCAGAAGCTCTAAAAGCTATTTTAAAAAATTATTTTTAAAGATTTTATTTATTTATTTTTAGATGGAGGGAGAAAGAGAGGGTAAAAAACATCAATCAGTTGCTTCTTGCACATGCCAAGACTGGGGACTGAACCTGCAACCCAGGCATGTGCCCTAACTGGGATCAAACCAGTGATCTTTTGCTTTGCAAGACAACACACAACCAACTGAGTCACAATGATCTGGGCTCTAGGAGCTATTTTGTTCTTGCATTGCTACTGTGAGACGAAGAGTGAACTTTCTTTAAAAAGGAGAACTTTCTCAAATGGGAACTTTCTTAAAAAGTTCAGCTCACCAAGGAAATTGTCCCTTGTTACCTAGGGCAGTCTTCCTACAGATAAAAATCTGTTGGAAACACTTCTTTTCCATCTGAAATGAATTAGTTTCCAATTATTCCAATGAGGATGAGACAGAGAAAGGGAGGGGAGTGCTTCCACCCAGCAACCCAGATTTCATGACTTTAAGACTTTAAGACTTCATGTGTTGTTGGGACATAACAGCGTGACCAATTTAACACACCCACAAAACAGTATTCCTCTGACAAGTTATTTAGAAGATTACTGCCAGATATTAGAAAAGGGTGTGAGTGTGAAGGCTGAGTTTAGTTGGTCTAGTGTGGATCTTTATATTGAGCTATTAAATAATCTCTCCTCTCAAATTAAAGCTGAGATCAGGATAATTGAAATCTTGTCAGTCAGAGTTTATCAGAGAGATGATATGGTCAGGAATGAGCCTGTCAAGGAGAGGCAACAATATTAGGACCAAACAGAGGTAATCATTGTTGTCACTGACACTGTGGTCCTTTAGCCAGGGTTGGGTCTCTTAGAGCAGGGGTTTCTATATCTGAGCCTCAGCCACAACCAGGGCATTGCCATGTTCTAAATCAGAATCTTTGAGAGTAGGCCTTGAGATTCTGTCTCTTTAAAAACTTTTTGAGATTCTATCATTTAAAAAGGTTTTCAACTCAGAAAGGTGAGAAACTGCTGTCTTGGAAATTCATAATTTTTAAATTGTGAGATCACTGACTGGCCATTGGGCCTCATCAGAGTTTCCTAGAGATAGTCTACACAGCAGAGATGTTGAAAGAAAAATTAGAAATATTTATATATTTAACTTGAAAAATCTCATTTTAAAAGACTTCTTTTTTCATGTTTTATGGAATGTATATTATATATAAGTATATTTTGTATGATATGATTTATAAGTAAATATTTAGCCCTGGCTGGTGTGGTTCAGTGGATTGAGTGGTGGCCTATGAACCAAAGGGTCTCTGGTTCAATTCCCCATCACGGCACATGCCTGGATTGCGTGCCAGGTCCTCGGTAGGTGGCACACAAGAGCTAATTAGACATTCATGTTTCTCTCCTTTTCTTTCTCCCTCCCTCCCCCCTCTCCAAAAATAAATATTCACATAGTGGGACTTGTGCTCAAATGTTTTACTGATTGGGTTGAGTTGTGAAAACAAAATATCTGAACCTCTGCTGTAGAGGGCTGAGAAAATGAAAACTTATTCTTAAGAGGCAGGTATCCAAAAAATATTTGGTCTTTAGAAGCAGATATAATGGAGACTACACTTCTAGACTCACTGGTATCTTAGAAAATGACTCATCCAGACAGAACAAGGGGAAAATGCCAGGAAAAGGAGAAACCTAGACGGGAATGGGGATTCTGACCACTTTTTTAATGATTTAAAGATCATCCACATTTTAATGATTCTAAAATTACCGATTGCCCATAAGAATTATGCATCAAAAGAAACTTTTACATAGTTACTATTTTATGTGTACATAGGAATTTATCCTGGTATAGAAATTTTTACCATCTGATTGTCACTTTGCTTGAGTTATTTGCATAGTACCATAAACATTTAAATTTAGAGTCCCTTAGATTCCCTTAAAATAACTTCAAAAAGATTACACTTTAATGTAGAATTGAAAAATTACTATGTATCCAAAAAGGCATGAAAATTGGTCTATGGGAAATAAATATTTTATGAAGGAACAAAAGTTTGTTATTCTAAAATTAGCTTATTGTCTCTATTTTCTTGATTAGCAAAAATCACATGCTTTACATGTTCCAAGAAGTAAGACCACCTCAACTACTTCATTTGATTTTTCCACTGTATCATGGGTCTGACAATGCAATTAAGGGCAGTGGAAATTGCTAAATACAGGAGAGAATGATATGACTGATTGACACATCATGAAAGACTTAATATATATGTCAAAATTTTATGCATAATATTCAAGGAAAATCGTCTGACTTCCAGTCATATGTCATTCAAAACTGTCTGACTTCCAGTCATAAGAGAAGAACAAATGCAGAGTGCAGAACACATCCTAGTATTCTTTAATTAATGTGCTTTGGAATTGTCCTGTTAATTCTTAAAGTGGTAAAGAGGACCAGCAAGCGTTATATCAAACAGAGGTCATTGTTTGATGTTACATATGTAAGAAGTAATTTGGAAGTTTAAGAATAGGAAAAGTCTCAAACTTTGATTGTAATACTGCATAACAAAGTATAATATAATTGTATGGATAAATATATGCTATTGTTGATTAGGGAGACATTTTTGAGTATACTAAATATATTTTCTTTTCTGAAAAAAACCCTGCATTATATTTATGGTCTGTCTGACAATTGGTGTCATTTTAGAATAAAAAAATTCACAGTGCCTCTTTGCCAGGTATAGATCAAGACTCTTCTGTCTGCTACTGATAGGGGAACTCAAGAGTTAAAGATTTTAGTTTCAGTCATAGTTGATAGGCTTAAATGATTAATGCATATGGAAAGCTGTTGTTCCAGGAACTGGAATGCATGACCACAGGATTCTAGGAGGTCCAAAAGCAATTCAACTTTGGTGCCCCAGGGGATCTGCAAGTAACGGAGTTGGTACCTGAGCCACTGTGTTCCAGGGAGGGATGAAGGGATGAAGAATTGTTGATCAATGGATAAAGAAGTACTCCACTTAACTTTTTTCCAAACCCCTTACCTACTCTTTCTTCTCCTTATAAAAAAGGGTGGCTTGGGATGAGATGTTAACACAGAGTTTAGTGTAGGCAGCCCTCTGTTTTCTCAGATCACCAGCATCTGAATAAAGCACCCATAAAGATTCAATTCTTGTCTCTACTTAATGGTTCTGGAAGTGACAGGCAGTATGAATGCCGACTTTTCTGGTTTCACTACCTCTTACTCTTTCTTGGCAAGATACACTTTATCCTAGTTAAGCAAGATGCACCACATAGGCTAAGCCAGGACCTAATTTTGTACAGGAAAGGTCCAGAGGCATTACCTTCATCTTACAACAGAGGAGAAACTATTTAAAAAAACTGATTGGACTTGGTAAAGTTCAGCTCGGACTGTTAATGCCAAAGTAGTGGTGTTATCTGAGAAAGGAATGACCCAGGCTTTTGGAAATGTTCTCAAGTGATTACCCTTGAGACTCAGAGCAAGATCATACCTTTGTGGCTTGGGGGATGTTGGTTTCCATGATGACAGTGGGAATTCCCTCATCAGTTACTTCAGAAAAAGCAGTTCCTAAGTCTGAAAATAAGGCAGGACTAGGGTGAACCTTACACTGAGGACGAGAGGGGAATTGTTTTGTCTCAATGGGTCTTTTGGCATTTTGTCTGGGCTGTGATATATAGATGTGCCCGTACACTACTAGTGATGGGGGTGAGCCAATGCTTGCCACATGAATATAGTTTGATATTTAGACATCGATGTGCCCTGACAGTACCTACTGTTGGTTCCTGGTCCTGTCGGCTGGCTCTAAGAGGAGCCAATCTTGCAGCAGCTGTAAATTACTTCCCATGCCAGTGATTCAAATTTTGATGTGCAAATATTGTGGAAAAAGGAGGTTTACAGTTGTTCTATGGGAAATAATATAATAAATAAATAATAATACAAAAATAAACTCATCTTACTCACAGCTATAAACTTACTTTTGTCTTATTCTGTATATGCAGGTATCTGAGACCCATTTCTAGAAATTCTAATTAAGTCTTAAGTGGGGCCCTTAATTTTATTTATAATAAATACTCCAGATAATTCTAATGCATTTAGCTTATTTTTTAAAATGTTTTATTTATTTTTAGAGAGAGGGGAAGGGAGGGAGAAAGAGAAAGAGAGAAACATGAATGTGTGGTTGCCACTCATGCAACCCCCCACCCACTGGGGACCTGGCCCACAACCCAGGATTGGGCCCTAGCTGGGAATTGAACTGGCAACCCTTTAGTTTGCAGGCAGGCACTCAATCCACTGAGCCACACCAGCCAGGGCCATTAATTTATGTTTTAGGAGATAATCTTAAGCCACCTTTTAGTTGGTTACTTTTGATCCATTGTTAAAGTCTTGTTATAGGTGGTAATCCGTTGTGATGCATTATGGGAAAGTCCTATTGTATGCTTTAAAAGAAATATGTGCCAAAGGGGAGGGTGATGCCACACCCCTAAGCAGTGGGAACAGTGTAGTGACCAAGCTGAAGAAAGCTGTGCTTAGTAGAATGACCATATCATTGGAGACATCATGAAAGACAATAGCTTTCCTCAGGAGGCAGCAGCCTTAGTCAGGCTGCTGGGGGGATGGCCAAGTTGAAATCTGCAAAGATTTTTTAGAAGAAGAAATCAGATGAAATAATTCTGGAGTCAAGGATCCAGACATTTTAGGATAAAAGGGCTCAAGAGCTCAGAATGGGTTTCCGAAAGAAGGAAAGACAACCCCTTCTCCCTTCCCATTCTACCCATAGATGTTAAAGTAGCCAGCCAGTAAAGATTGACTTCAATTTCCTTTGAGGGTGACAAACAGGAAGAGAAGACAGAGCCTGACACTACTGCTCTTGGGGACCATTCTGATCAACCAGGGCTTCCTTTAGAGCTACCGATGGTGCTGGTGGTCTTGGGGACTTTCTCAGGTTTGTATGTTTGGTAACCCCCCTACCCCCAACTTCCCCAAACATTCTCAAGCAGCACAATGACTGGAAACCTCAATATCACCTCTAGAGGGCGCTTGAGTCCTCTACCAAAACCCTGAGTGGCCTCATTGGTTTGGGATTCCACTTCCAAGAAATTCCTTTTTTTTAAGGTTACACAGTTGAGGCAGCGGACCTGTAGAGTCCTAATCAGTGTCCTGCACTCTCTATCTTATTCACTATTAGGGTCAGGGCAAGATTCTCTCCCTTTCCCTCGGCTCAGGAATTATTCTTGAATTTTCCACAGGTGCCTTCTTCCAGTGCTCCCTCCTGCAATTCAATGTGTTGATGGTAGAGCCCATCCCTTTCCCCTGGCAAGACTCATTTCAGGAGTCTAATTGGCAATAGACTAAATTACCTCTTTCCATGATGCTGTAAGTGGGCTGTAGGACCATAGAGGCAGACTGGACTCAGGTACGGCTGTAGGGGTGGTCACAGAGAACCCAACAGTAGATTTGCAAACTATACCCTGAAAATCACCCCCCAGAATCACTAATAACATCAATTTCCAGGAAAGTATATATGAAAAGAATTTTGTCTACATCAACCCCAAAGTAAGGAAGTTTTGACCTTTTGTCCTGAATAGGTTATTTGCTTGAAGGAGAAAAAATGTTCACCTGGAATAGCTGTCATTAATATGGGTGACCTAAAAGGTAATATAGCTGAAAAAATGCTTTTCATTGTTCTGTATTGTTTATTTCCCTTTTGTGAAATCCTGTGGTCAGGGAACTGTGTATGTGGTCCAGTAGCACATTACTAATTGCATTCTTTAAAATACAGCTTTATGTTGTTGGTTTGTTTGGCCATACCAGGAGAGAAATCAGTGTAGGGGGTTATAAAGGGTCAAGGTTATAAACTTCATGGGGCTTTCAGGCAAATGAGGAATTTTTATTAATTCTTTAAATGCAAATGTCCAGTAATGTCTCCACTTGTCACACCCCCTGCAGTGCTCCAGGTAGGAAAGGACTGCAATCTGCTCAGCTGGGGGCCAAATGGAGGGGAAAACATCTGATTATCCAGAGGCTCTCAGTTGTCAAATAGTATAGTTGAATATAAAAGACGCTCATTCTTCCCTGACTCCTTTTCTAAGATAGCATGTATCAAATACAGATGTAAAACAGAAGAATCCCTCTCATTTGTGGTTCCTGCCAGGACACATTTTAGAATGAAATCAACAAATATGTTGGCAGGCACCCAAGATATCAGGTAAATTGTTAACTATCTGACTATTCTTTTACAACACCAAAATAGAGTATGATATTAAAGCAAAACCTCTTTATTTTAAACTAGTGGTTCATAGTCCTATTTTAGATGCCCCTAAATAATCCTTTCTAAGAATTTTTAAAAGGATGCTTTTCTTTCTTCCTTTTTGTACAATAGGAGCAAAAGTTCACCTTCATATTTCAGTCAAGGGCATAGTGGGTTAACATGAAAAAGGTCCTAAATCTGTCTGCTTGTGATCAAGTCAGCATAGGATGAACTTTTCATACTTTACTTCCTTAGCTGTAGACAAGTATCATTCCTGACCCACGTTTGTGTTTATAATGCATAGGGTAGAGGGATGATGGTTAGAGAAGGAGGAGATTGCTTTATATTAGTAGGGCTTCACATGTGGGCTGAGGGCTCCTGAGAAATTAGAGAATTAGAGATAAAATTTCCAATGGCATATGAAACAGCATTGTCTATAGATCAATACATAACAAGTCTGTATATATATTTGTTTTATGAAGTCAGGCATCATATTGGTTTTTACTCACTTTTGTATCTTCACAGCTTTGCCCCAGTGTTTGGGTCATATTGGGAATTCTGTAAATAAATAAAAAATAAGTAACTAAATAAAGGAAATAATGAATATGATTTTCCTAATATATAAGTGCTGTATAATAAATAAAATAAAAACATTTTTAGAAAGCATTACTAAATTGATATTTTGTCATCATGGCTTCCTTTTTTATTGTGGTAAACTATTCATAATATAATTTAATTATTTAACCATTTTAAGTGGACAGTTCTGTGGCATTAGTCACGATGGTTTCTGACTAGATATTAAGAGTACAAATACTAACTTGGGGAGAGGGATTCTAACTAAACCTAAAAGGGGTCCTTATGTCTTACAAAGGTTGTAAACCACTTGTATTCCATTTCCCTGATGTTGTCATCTAATCTAGACTATATTCATTGTCATACAGCTTACCTCCTGAAGGGGTGGGATGTTTCATGATTGGGCCAATACAAGGTGTTAAAAAGCTCTTCCTTGTATTGAGTTGAAATCTATCTCCCTGCATTTTCCCACTGGTCTTATTGATTATAGTCTGAAGAAACAGACCAATATTTCTTCTTGCAAGTAACAGCTCTTAACAATTGCCAACTTTTTTGGTTTTGTTTGTTTGTTTATTTGATTGTTTTTAAAGCTACTTATTAGAGACTAGGTCAAATCTAACCAAATTCCTCTTATTAAAATATAAAATTAACAGATTTAGAAATTTTGCTTCTTTCTATCAATTCTAGGCCTTAAAAGACATGGACAGTAATATGAAGAGCATGTGTAGGTTGAATGGACTGGGCATGTATTCTCCATGCCCCAAAGAGCAAGCCCCCCGGGTGCAGCTCAGGCCTTTGCTTGTGCAGGAGAGGACCTATCCAAGACAGAGCCTCACTTATCCTCACTTACTCCTCTTTTCATCAGTATTGATGAAGCATATAATGGGTCACCCTTGACCTCTGCCATTCTTCCCCATAGTCAGGAGACTTGAAGTTTCCACTCCAAAAATCCTATGAGCCAACGCTTAAAAACATCACTATAATTTCTTTTCTTTCATTCCCCCCTCCCACTTCTTCTATTTTCATTTTCATATTTGGGATAGTAAAAAAAAAAGTTCTGCTTTCTACTTTCTTCTGCTATCACTCTCTTCTCTCTCCACCATTCTGCCTATGTCCCATAGACCACTGGTTTTCTTCCGTGATTTGTTTGCCAACAATTATGTCTTTCTGAATTATCCATCTTAATTAAAAGTGAATGTCAGTGTTAAACCAGACTCCTGGCTTCACGTTTTGATGAAGAATTATTATACTCCGAACACAATGGACCTAGTGCTAGGTCACACGCTAATGAAGCTGAAGGAAGGTTGATTATTGAGTGAAAGACAAAATAGCAAAACAAGCTAGCTGGAGCTGCCAGTCCATACTTGGCTGCCTCCTGTGTTTCCCCGATTGCCAGAGCCAGAATTAGCTGTGAGTGGGAGACCATGCTTGTTTTTTCCAGCTCCCACCCCATGTTGACTCACATGGATGTTTCAAAAGGATCCCAAGTACAAAATAGTTTTCAATAAACAAAAATACTTCATGTCTAATTTTGGCTTTTACTAAAGTCTATAAAGAAATTTTGTACTTGATAGTTAAATGAAGTATATGGGAACCAATATTTAAATTTAAGTTTATGACCTGCTTTAAGATGTTGGAAGTTTCACTGCTCAGTAATTATTTGCATAAGTGATCCTAAGGCCAAACCTACTTGTACCAGGATATGGAATCAATTGGGGGCTACCTTAACCTGGTTTTCTTTTTTCTCCTCTCAAGAAAACAAAAACAAAAACAAAAATTTCTGCTCAATCAGAATCTATCAGTATCCTATTAATTCTTTTGGGTCTTGTACTAGAGAATTAACTGAAAGAACTGATGAAAGCCAACTAGCTCTGGCTATGATTGCCAGAACTGAATTTAGCTAAACCAACCCAATTGGGTCATCAATTTTAAGGGCAGTATAGTCCTTCTATAGCATAACTGACCTGTCCCTTTTTATGAGGATAGGAAATACTCTTGTCATTTTTTACCAGCAGGGAAAATTTTCTGATCGCTCTTTGGCAGAAAACAAGAAGTTCTGCTGGTTGTTATCTCATGGTGATCATCTAAATATATATCTAATGATAGACTGCAGAGAATTCTAGGACTGGAGGAAAGCCTTCAGGGGAGATGGTCTGTTTCCAAGACAGTCCTTTATGTCATTGTTAATGAGTTTAAGTCTGTTCTTGGCTATCTTCTCACCATTTTGTGGTTTTTCTCTTCAAGGGTTGGTAGTATTAATCTCTTCTCTTGGGAGCAGAAAATATCCCTCTTATTCCTCTTTGAAAGTGCTTAGAGTGTGTCTATAGTACGGTATCTAGTCCTTTGCGTATGGCAGGAGCATTACTTACCTGCCATTAATACAGCATATCTTTCAAATGACAATTTCTTAAAAAACAAGCCATGGTGTGGGATGGGAGGAGAAGGAAGAATTGTCACATATAATAGAAGACTTGAGAGCCATATCATCCAACTGTAATCCTATGGGTGTTGTTTAAAAATATAATTTTGAGACAACTGGGAAATTTAACCATTAACTGGGTACCAGGTAATATTAAGAAATGATTGTTAGTTTTGTTAGATATGATCATTATACTGGAGGCAAGTTTTTAAAAAAGTTCTTTTCTGTTAGAAATGCAAACTGAAATATTTATAGTTGAAATGATAATATAGTTGAGATTTGCTTTAAATATTCCAGACAAAAAGATGAAATAAGATTGGGTAAATATTAATTATTGACACTGTATACATGAAGATTCATTAAATTACTTGCTTTGATTTTGTATATGTTTGAAAGTTTCACAATGAACAAATTATTTATTTTTTAATTAATTAATTAATTTTTTTAGAGAGAGGGGAAGAGAGGGAGAAAGAGAGAGAGAAACATCAATGTGTGGTTGCCTCTCACATGGCCCCCACTGAGGACCTGGCCTGCAACCCAGGCATGTGCCATGACTGGGAATTGAACTGGCAACCCCTTGGTTCTCAGCCCGCACTCAATCCACTGAGCTACACCAGCCAGGGCTGAACAAATTATTTAAAGAGAAAGAACACATCCTTTATTTTTCCCTGTATTAATTTGTTATTGTTATTATTATAGTACAAAAGAAAAAATATTCAAGCCAGGTCTTATCTGTATTATTTGTAATAATGATAACATAATCCAATAATTAATCACTAAATTATATTATGACAATGGCTGGTTATTTTTATTTTTATCTCTTTTAAAAACATTTTGTTGTATGTTTTTTATATTACCTTTTAGTCCTCTTATACTTCCTCTCCCCAGCAATCACCACACTGCTATCCATGTCCACGAGTCCTTTTTCCCTTTTTGCCCAATCCCTCCACCCCCTAACCTACCCTTGCACTAGCTGTCATCCTGCTCTCCATCTATGAGTCTGTTGCTTTTATTTTAAAAAAGATTTTATTTATTTATTTTTAGAGAGGGGGTGGGGAGAAAGAGAGGGGGAGAAACATTGATGTGTGAGAGAGATACATGAAAAGGGGACCTGGCCTGCAATCCAGGCATGTGCTCTGACTGGGAATTGAACTGGCAACCTTTCAGTTTGCAGGCCAGTGCTCGGCCCACTGAGCCACACCAGCCAGGACTATTTTGATTGTTGTTAATTACTGTATTTCAGGTGCTTTACAAACATCTCATTTAATTAATAACTTTGTGGAATAGGTTATATTGTTCTCCTTTTGCTGTTGAGAAAACAGGTTCAGAGAGCTGAAATAAAGGTTAATAAAGCCAGCAGATGATGGAGCCTGAGGTTTGGACACAGATCTGTCTAATTCTGAAGCCCATGTTCTCTGCATGGCTCCTACCTCTTATTTATCTGTAGTTTGGGGACTTGCTGACTGGTGGAGCCAAGTCAACTGGCTAATTAAGTGATTCTCTTAAAGCAAACCAGAGAATGTCATTCCTTTACTGAAAATCTCCCAAAGACTTCCATCTTACATAAACTGAAATCTAAAATGTTTATAGAGTCTACTGGGCCCTCATGATCACCTCCCTCCCTGCCAATCCCTTTCCACCTCATCTCTTTCAACTCTTTCCTTTGCTTACTCTGCTGCAGCCACACTGGCATCCTCTGTGCTTTTCCTTAAATGTATGAAGTATCCTGCTCAGGCCCATTTCTTGGTTTTCCTTTTGCCTGAAATGCTCTTTCCCAAGATACCACATGGTTCACTTTCTTCTTCTTCCCTCATTTTCTTCAGTCTGCTGAAATGTCTTCTTATCAGAGATGATTTCTCTGTCTAAATAGAATAAGACCCCAACTGAAATTTTCTTTCCCCCTTACCCTTCTTTACTTCTCCTCACAGAGTTTATAACTATCTGATGTTATTATGTACATTTTTTTTATCTGTTTCCCCTCAGTAGAATGTAAACTCAGTGGAGACAGAGACTTTGTTCATTCATTCACAGCTATATCCCTAGCACATTGAACACTTCCTGGCTCAATGGAGTTGCTCAGGATTACTTGTTAAATCACTGAATGACTCTGGACCTCATCAGCACAGTGATCTGAGCTACCTGTTTACATACATCATGCCCAGATGAGGCAACGTATGGGACCAGAATGGAATCACTGATAAAGACCAGTAATACCCTCTGCTATTGTTTTATGATATGGATATTGTGGAAGTGTTAGTATTCCAGACCCATCATTTCTTAGCTGCCAGTCTATGAGCAAGTCTCTTAACTCTTTTTAGTCTTAGTTTTTTCATATGTAAAATATGATAATCAGATACGTACATGTTTATTAGATTCTTATGCAGAATACTGAGCAAACTGTCTAGTTCAAGTCTTCTTTTTATGGCAAATCAGAAGTTCTTCTGCCCTGTTTGGCATAGCTCAGTGGATTGAGCACTGGCCTGCAAACCAAATTGTCGCAGGTTTGATTCCCAGTCAGGGCACATGCCTGGGTTGCAGGCCAGTTCCCAGCAGGGGACGCACAAGAGGCAACCATACATTGATATTTCTTTCCCTCTCTCCTTCCCTTCCCCTCTAAAGATAAATAAATAAAATCTTAAAAAAAAAAAAAGAAGTTCTTCTGTCAGCTCCAAAAACTTTCTTTGCTTTCATAACTCTAGATATCTGATTGACTGAGCCAAGAGCTCTAAAAGGCCTTTGGCTGGAAACTGAGGATTTATTAAAGCCAATGTGCTTTTCCTCTTGTTTGAGCATGTAGATGACATGGACTAACCCCTCTGATTTATTGAATTAGCTTTTCCAGTGTTGTTTATACTGTCAGATGATTACTTCCCAATTTGATAAAAATTATTTCATAATGGGGATTAGATGGTACAAAATGACAGTGGTCTCTGCTGGGTCTGTCACATTCTTTTTTTTTTTTTTTTGTAAACCAAAAGTCTCTTGCATGCTAAAAGTTTGCACAAAGACTTGTAATTGTTATAATTTTCCAGGACTTAATAAATTAGCCATTGTTATGAGATAACCTCAGAACATTACAAGATCCTGGTTAGGAGGTAAAAAAAATCGTTTTAAAACAAAGCGTGAGTAGGAACAGATTAGTTAAATTGTTTTTAATCCCACATAATATTTTTTTTAAACTTGAGAGGAAAGTGGTATAGCCACAGGAATGTACATTAACAAAAGCAATAAGCTAATTAAATAACACACAAATGTTGTATTGTCTGGGTATTAATGCTTGAAGGTCATGTCTTAGTTTACAATAGTAAAGAGAACTTGTTGAAGGAGGATTATTTAACAGGAATCTTTTTGTCCTACAATTTATGTGCAGTTTAAGATAATCAAGAATTTTCTTTCTATGAGTAGAACCATAAAGAAATCTCTGCATCTTACATTCTTGCTTACTATGTGGTTGGAGTTTAGCTCACAGGATCTCAGGAAGAGAAGGAAAAAGAAGAGGAGAGGAGGAAAACACACAGTGGGCATTAAGCTGGGGTTAGTGTTCTAGTCAGTTAGCTATAGCAAGAAAGACAGACTTGCACAGGTTTCTGGGGTTTAATATCTAACAGAGCAGGAAGCAAATGAGCACTGAGCCATGTGGCACCTTTTTCTTGCCATCTCTAAACAAATATAGCAATAGTTCAAAAGCACAAAGGTGAGTCTGGCACATGGAACTAGGTTTCCTGGTGACTTTATCTCTGTCTTAGCGTTTGGTTTGTGTTTATGAGGTAACAGTTATGAGGTAATGAAGCAAAGGAGCACAGTATAAAATAATGACCATATCATAAAGATATTGTTTACTCTGAGCTTTTTGGACAATAGAGGAGAGATGAAGGAGTCAGCTGCACTGTGTCTGCCTTTGGTTCATCTATGGCCCAGGCTTACTCCACTCAACAATGTACAGTTATCCAGTATTGCACCATCGCTACTGGAGGGTAATGAGGGTTGTGAAAAGCATGTGATGCAATCACACTTTAGGGAAACCTGTCAGGACTAGTGATAACAGATGGCTGCCAAGAACTCCTTGGTATTGAGCATAAAGAAGGTGCTCAATAAATATTTGAAGTGACTTGACTGAAACAGGCTCTAGTAACAGACTCCATTCCTTTACCAATATAACCCAAGGTATTGTAAGTCTATGTTGGGGAAACTAAGAAATACTCAGGGCTAGTTTTGCTCATATGTTCCTCTTTCATCTTGGGGTAGTTGTAGGGATGGGAGTCATGGAGGAGGGACCAAGAATACTCAAAGATATGAGGCTAAAAGAGAGTCAGTGGGTTCATGTCCTGCCTCAAAGACCCGAAAGACAGTGTCAATGGCAGCTTTGAGTGTGACTGTGACATGTTCCTTTAGCTAGCTTCCCTACTATAAGTTTTTAGGGCCTTTCACAAGTTTAATTCAGAAAAGTTTTTTTGAAAAAGTTATGAGATACAATTTATGCAAGCAATGTGGATATTCAGTGGAAAACCTGATAAGAGCTCCCTTTGACAAAGGTATTACAGAGTCACTCTAAGAAGTGCAACTAACTCTTGCGTCAACAAGGGACATCAGAGTATATAGGTATAGGAACTTTCCCATTGGGGAAGCCATGGCTGAAGGGGAAACATGCAGCATCAGACTAAAGAGACTGGTCCTTACCAGACAAAAGTAATTCACTTTGCATATCACAAAATCTGAAGTAAATCAAATAACTAAATAATCTGGAGCAGAAACCAGAGTTAAGGTGTTTCTGAAGATGCCTAATGTAGTTCAAGAACAAGGCCTCTCTGACCGGCTCTGCCATCAGGTAGAAAGCATAGTGTCTTTGCCTTATTTGCAGAGGAAAGAATGAAGAGACAGAGACCACACAAAGATTCTGTGGCAAGGATATGCAATTAGAACCCAGGAATGGTGGAATCCAAGAGTTCATTGGTCCCTGGAAATTTCCCAGTGAGAACCATAGCTACATGGACCACCATAGCCAAATGAGTTCAGGGAAACACATTTTTACTAGTGACCAGGTAGAGTTAGAAGTCTGCAATTTTGCCAAATTCAATCCTTTGTTAATAGTGCAAAACCAGAGTTGAAGCAGAATATTTGTTTTCACCTCATCTTTTGTGATGTCATTAATTCCTAATATCCATTTTTATGACTTTCCGTATTCTCCACTAAGACCAGTCAGCTAAAGAATATTTGGCTAGCAGAAAACAGGAAAATACTATGAATAGTAACCAAAATTGTATGTGTTGTGAAAAAACATCATGGTCCCATAAAATCAACAAGGAAAATTTTAGTGTATCCAATAATGACTTCTCATTTTTAACTATAGCTTATTTCAAGTAATCCTTGTCATCTAGAAGAAACAATAACTTTTTTTTTCTATAGATCTATTGGAAGCCCAGGTGTAAGAATGTAGGAAAAATTCTTCAAGCCAAACTACTATGTAATAATACTAATGGTAATATTTCACTGTGTGAGACATTGGTTGGTGTATTTGCCTTTTAAGCTCTTTGAAAAATGGTGTAGATTAAGTCAAATAGTGGACAGAGTGGCTGCTTTTCAGGATCATTGCTTGGTCACAACTTCCCCTATCAATCCCCTGCTAAGAGTCACCGGAGGGGCCAAGTGGGACTTAAAGTAGAAATAGAATTTACGTAAGTTGGAAATCTCTAGGATGTCAAGCCTAAGGAGATGAGGATCACAGAAGGAAAAACATAGCCCAGGCCACCAAACTGGGGGCTATCACCATGTTCTGAACTCCACGAACTTTTGGTATGCTGTGAGTACTCTGGGAGAATGGACAGAGATGGACTGAGGAAAGGAGAACAGCAGGGACTGAGGGACAAGTCTCAGTAGCTGTCTGGAATTATAAACCTGCCTAATGTGCTGGGCTGTGGTTGTTCAAGCCAAAAAACTAGGAGTCGTTCTTTTATTTTTAAAGATTTTATTTATTTATTTATTTTTAGAGAGAGGGGAAGGGAGGAAGAACGAGAGGGAGAGAAACATTGATGGGTTGCTTTCCACACATGCCCCAACCTAGGGACTAGGCCCTGACTGGGAACCCAACTGGTGACCTTTTGCTTTGTAGGAAGACACTACCAACTGAGCCATGCAAGTGGGGGCTAGGAGTCATTCTCGATTCGATTCTCCTTTCTTTTACCTTCAACAATTAATCCATTGACAAGCTTTGTGGGGTTTCCTATAGGATATTCATAATACAGTTTTTATTTATTTATTTTTAGACAGAAGGGAAGGGAGGGAGAAAGAGAGGGGGAGAAACATCAATGTGTGGTTGCTTCTCACGTGGCTCCAACTAGGGACCTGGCCTGCAACCCAGGCATGTGCCCTGACTGGGAATTGAACTGGCAACCTTTTGGTTCACAGCCCA